>NDGM011193085.1:0-22662 GCA_002564305.1 Octomys mimax | reverse complement strand
GGGTCCTATAAGGTAGCTGGGGACAGCTCCAACCCTGCACGCATCACGGTGCAGAGTCTGAGTAAGGAGGGACTCCAGAGCCCAGGCCAGCATTACCCAAAGACGGTTTAACTTGGAGCCTGTCCCACCCTTCTCCTGAAGGCTCTGATGTCCCTTAAATGTCCTGTTGCCATGGCTTCTGCGCAACAAAGCTGCAGCCACAAGATCCCCAACAGTGGCAGCTCCTGCTAAGTGTGCATCCTCCACCCATTCCCATCCTGCTGTGGCTGGCATTGCAGGTTTGGGGGCACCATAGACAGCACTCTGCTCCCCTTGGTCCTCAGAAGCCCCTGAGGCCTGGCTCTGTGCCCTCCCGTGTGGGTTTTCAAAGCCCCATGGCCCAGCAGTCTTGGTCTTGTAGTCTTGGTGCCTTGCAGGGGAAGGTGCGCCGGTGCTGGACCCTTTGAAGTCTCTGTCCTAGGTTGTCCATGCTGTCTTCTCCCTGGTCTCTCTTAAAGACCCTGTCAGATATGCTCACATCTGAGTCTGGGGGTCAGAGCTCCCCATAAAGGGAGTGGTGGTAGATGAGAGTCAGCCTGCCCCCCCCAGGGTCTTGGTGCCCCGCCCCCAGGCTCACCTCTTTCCCTCCTGCCTGCCCCGTCACCTTGGCATCCACCGCAGGACCAGGTCTGGGGGCACCAGCAGCCTGGCGCAGACCAGCGGTGCGAAGGCCACGCCTGCTTTCTCTTCTTCTTCTAGAGAAACCTCCTTAAACTCAGGCACGTGCTTAAGGAGGCTTTCCCTCAGGAATGCTGGAGGACAGTCTGCAAGGGGCCCTGGCTGCCTGAGCACCTTTAGTCTCAGGTGGAAAGCAATGCCAGGGCTGAGGGAGGGCAGGGACGGGAGGCTCGGCCTGAGTCTGCGCCGGCTCATGCTGGTCTGGGCTTTCCCGCTTTAGTTTGCCATGTTAGCGGCTTTAGTTGTTTAGCAAGATACACGTTTCCTCACACCAGAGAATAACTCTCTCCTGGTCCCGGGGGAAACATCCTGGGGCTGTAGCAGACGGTACTTTTGTGATAGTTTTTAATGCTTCTGGGTATTAAACTTTTATAGTGTTTTTAAAAATTCAGGAAGGAACTTCACAACTTCATGCTTCCGGGGTCCTGGGTTGCCAGAGACGGGCAGGATGTGTGGTGGGTGGGAGCGTGGGCCGGGAGCGTGGGTTGGCGTCCACACAGCCCAGCCCAGAATCCGCCCCCCTTGCGCCTGCACTCCCCGTCCACACTGGGGAGCAGTGGGGCACCTTGCATGTGGGCTCTCGGGTTTGTCCTTGAGTCCACGCGTGGGAAGCTGACACCTGGTGTCAAGCGCAGGGGTGGGGTCAGAGCTGGGCGGGCCAGGGGAGCCACTTCCTGCAGGCCAATGTGGCAATGGAAGGGGTGCGTGTGGAGTCCAGACCCACCCACATGCATGTGTCCCCTGCCTCATACCTCCTCCTCCTGCCACAGGCCGAGAACGAGACCCTGGCCAGACATGGGCCTTTCAGCCTCCCTGCCTCCAGGACTGGGAGAAATAAAGCCCCGGCCCTTGTAAGCTGCCTGTCTCCGGCCCTCTGTGCAACAGCGTAGAGTGGACTAAGACTGCACCTGCTGCAGCAGCTGCATGGGGCTGAGCTGGTGTCAGGGTCACCAGGGAGAAGCCAGAACATGCTCACGTGGAGTCGCTGGATGTAGGGGCTTCCAGCAAAGCAAGCTGACCGTGCCTGTATGATTTTTCACTCAACAAACTCACTGAGTTCCTGCCAGGGGCAGAACCAGGTCCTGGTTTTGGAGGGTGAAGGCTGCTGCAGCACACTCTTGGCCCTCAGGGCCCCAAGCGATGACTTAGCCACTGTGAGCCTACAGGGAACCTAGAGTGGCTTCCAGAGGGACAGGCGAGGGCTCCAGGCATCTCAAGGCTGGAGAGCCAGGCTTGGCCTGGCACAGTGACCTGAAGAGGGCAGACAGGGTTCCTACAGGTTGTGGCCGGGTCCTGAGGCTCTGAGCTCAGTGTGGGATGCTGGGGTGTGGCAGGAATGGGGTCCCTGCCCCAAGGCCCTGAGAGCACAGTCACACTGGGACGTTGCCACTGTGGGCCCATGGCAGGCAGCCGCATGTAGGATCCCACGACCTCTGCTCTCTGACCAGGGACCGACAGGCCACAAGGCCTCTGCTTGGAGCACTGTGTGGCACAGTGGAAGGCAGCTGCAGAGGCACCGGGCAGGACCCTTGTGAGTGGATGGGGCTGGGGCCTGAGGAAGCAGCTCTGGACACAGGTCCTGGGGGCACCGAGGTGTTGGCACAGTTATGATATGGTTAGAGCCACGAGACTGACAGAACCCTGGCCTCTACGTAATGTTCATTAAAAGCATGATTTTTTTTCCTGGGACAGTCAAGGACAGAAAGGCCATTTTCTATGGCCCGCACCCTCTGCTGGGGCCTCCAGGTGCCTCGTAGATGACCGGGGCAGAGCGAAGTGGGGCCTCAGTCACATCCGATAGGTCCACTTCGGTGTCCGGCACTCCTGCCTGTAGTCGTGTAGGTCGGGTCCAGCTGGCTGAGGTGCAGTCACTTTTGTGCACAAAAACTCCTGGACAAAGAGCCCTCAGGCAACGCTTTCCAGGTCCCCTTGCAGGTCCACTTGCAGGGGCTGCTGGCTTCCACCTGGGTGTAAAAGCTGCTTCTGCGGCATCGCTGCCCTCGGCGCCTGTGCTCGGCCCTCTGCTGGCTCTTGGCCTTGCTATCGTCCTGGGTTGGGCAAAGACCCCACCAGCCAGGCGGTGACGTTAAGAAGCACGAAGAAAAATGAGAGAGATGGAGACATTCAGAGGTCCTGGGAATCTGACGAGATTCAAGACTTCACAACGAGGTTGGCAAGGCTGCGGCGATGGCCGCATTGAGTGGCTCTTGGTTTGCAACCCTGCAGCCGACTCAGCTGGGCACAGTGTTTGGCCAGCAGAGAGGACAGAAAAGCAGGAAAGGAGAGGACCGAGCCCAGTGGAGGCCAAGGAGGGGGAGGGGATGTGGAGGAGGACAGGGAGGAGGCCGGGAGCTGCCAGGTTAAAAGGAGTCCTTGGGGAGAAGCAGACATCAGGACAACGTGCAAGCGCTTGTGTGTCGAGGGTAACTGCCAGGATCCGAAAAACTAGGACGCAGTCGAGGGCCTTAGCAGCTTCACAGTAAGAAAGAGCGCTGCCGAGCATGGACCCGAAGCACACTGGGGCAGAGTTCTAACATCAACACCACATCCTAGGAGAGGTGTCTGAGAGTTCTTAAAGTATTTTGATTCTGTAAATCTAAGCTCAGAAAAAAAAAATCACTATTATTCAAGTAGGAGAGGAAAATAATGTGATCATCATGCATGACAAAATTGAGAAAATCAATTTATCTTCCAAGGGCTCTTTTTGAAAGATCATTTGAATATAAAACCTAAACAAAACAACAGTAAACAAAATCATGAGTCCAATAAGGCGGGGGACACAGGAATGAGAGGGATGGAGGTGTGAACAGCACCAGGCAGATCTTGTCATTAATCTCAGGTTGGCTTCTAGGTGTAATAGATAGAAACATCATAGTTTAAACGTTGGGATATTTCTTCATGGTAGAAGTAAGAATCCAAGGGGAATGAGGAAGGGAAGAGGGAAAATGCTGTCTGAATACCATTTTCTTCAATAGAGAATATAATTATTGTTATGCCGCCTGGAAAAACGTTAGGCTGAATATGCGTGCTAGACATTGGGGTTTCTGAGTGGTTCTTGGTCAATGAGACTAACATAGAAAAAAAAAAAAAAAGGAATCTGAAGAACTATTTTTCATGGTATTAAAGAAATCAATTCTGGTTAGATTGTAGATCTAAGCTTCCAAGTTAAAAATGTAAGTCTTTTAGAGGAAGAAGGGCAACGTCTTCATAAAAGTTAGGTTGGCAGAGTTGGAAGGGACCATTATAACCAGATAAAAAGCAGCTAAAAAGGCATTTAAGACAAGGTGGTACAGAGTATCTAAGGGAAAATACATGCAAACACACACATGTATGCTGAAATGTAAAGCACACCGTTGGTGTGAGGGGTGCACAAAGTGAAGTTCACAGGAGGAAAGGTGAGCATGAGACTAGCAGAGGTTCTCTTCACTGGCCTGAGAACTGCAGATGTCCCGGCTGTCAGCTGGGGGGAGCGCGGCCTGCGCACAGCCAGCCAGGGGACAGACATGCTCTGAAACAAAATGCATGAACCCAAGAGGGGGAGATAGGAAATCTAAAGCAGAAATTAACAGAATGCTGAAAAATGGGGGTGAAACCCACAAAACTGAGAGCGCCGCATTCTAACCACTAGACAAGCAGGGGGCGCCAAGCCAAAAAAACTGACAAAACCGACGGCTGTGGGAGCGAAAGGGAGGAAGCTTTGGAAAGGCCGTGAAGAGAAGTGGACGCACACGTGGCACTACGCAGGCGGCATTAGTGAAAGTTTCTTCTTCTTCTCCTCCTCCTCCTCCTCCTCCTCCTCCTCCTCCTCCTTCTTTTCAGAACTGGGGATTGAACTCAGGCCCTTGCGCTTGCCAGGGAAGCGCTTATTCCACTGAGCCATCTCCCCGGCCCCCCAATATTCTTCTTTTTAAATTGATAACTTTTTCTTCAAACTTGAAAATACAAAGCCAGAAAGCTTTGGGTTGTCTTTATAAAACTGAAATTCCAAGATTAGACAAAAAGAATACAGAAAAAAAGAGAGCTGGGTTTATTTCTGTTCCAAAAATGGATGCAAAATATAATAAACTAAATGCAAAATATAACAAACTAAATTTAGTGGTATATAAAAATATGTTTGTCTGGGTAACATATATAAAGTTTTCTTCAGGAAAGCAATGACTTTTTAAAAATATTAAGGATACATACAGTAACAAAATTTATTATCTTAGTAAATTAAAGAAGAAACTAAGCAACATCATTTATAAGAAAAAAATTTGGCAAAAGTTGTAAAATAGCCAATCAAGCACTTGAAATAACTTAGTACATACAATAAGGAGTCAAGTCAACCTTTGCATCAAGCTTACCACTTTAGCAGACTTGGAATAAGACTTCTTGGCCCCTAATGACTTTGTATCCAGCGTCTGACTGCCACAGCCACGGCACACCTGGAGGCGCACTCCTTTTGCAGAGGGTTGGGGATGCCCCCCTCTTCTCCCGAGGGATGGAGGGTAGTGGGAGGAGGGAGCCACGTGAGCATCACCTGACAAGCCACGGATGTGCATTGGCATGGCCCACGGGGCTCTGCGGAGAGAGCCCAGCAGTAAGGAGCCCAGTCCAGAGCCCGCTCCCCACAGGCGCCTCGTGTACCTCGGGAAAGTTCCTCGAGAAATCACAGCAGCCACGATGACAATGGGGACGCCCATAACTGCCCACTGAACTTAACAAGGTCCTCCCAAAGGAAGTAAGGCCTTGCCATCGGAAAAGTAAAGGAGACCCCAAGACACGGCAGACACATGCAGCTGGGCCTTCCCAAGATCTTCCAAGCCGGAAACATCTGCTTGGGCTGTGCATTCGGAAGTGTACCCGGATTTTTCACACCCACAGACGAGTGGACTCAAATATTTAAATAGAAAAGTAAGTGGCGTTTTACTGCACTGCACTGGTAGTAAAAAAAAAAAAAAAAAAAAAAAAAATTCAGGAAGCAGGGCATCTGTCCGGTGGTCACACCTACTCATGCAGGAATCTCCCAGGTGGTCCCTGCAGAGGTGCAGACTGACCATGGGCCCCTGACCTCACACTCACGGGGACAAGAAAATTGCCAGAAACCGGCTGTCCATGAGGAACGAAAACAAAATTCCTTTCACAAGGAAAGCTGCCCTGGAATGCCACAAGTCATGTAGCTTGTGCGTGTGCAGCGCGTAGGGATGACGTGTGTCTGCCGCGTGAGCCTGGTGTGTGCAGTGCCTAGTGTGTGTGATGTCTGGTGGCTTGTAAAGCTCAGTGGGTGTGCGCATCCCCCTTGTCCAGAGGAGGCTGACCCCAAAACGCACCCTTGAGCTCAGGCGGGACACGGTGGACACGGACGCTCTTCTCATGCACTTGGAGGGGCCAGGCCAGCGGCTCCGGCTTGCTCTCTTGTTTTTAAGGCAGCGCACCTGCCAGAGCTCTGCCGGCAGGGAGGGTCCTGGAAGACACATGGGAAACATGCCTCAAAAGTGTGCAGGAAAGGGGGAGGGAGGGGGAGAGGGAGGGAGGGAGAGGAGAGAGAGAGGGAGAGGGAGGGAGACATAAGGAGAGAGGGGGAGACGGAGGGAGAGAGAAAGAGGAGAGAGAGGGAGAGAGGAGAGAGGAGAGAGAAAGGGAGAGGGAGGGAGACATAAGGAGAGAGGGAGGGAGAGAGAGGAGAGAGAGAAGAGAGAGAGACAGGAAGGGAGAGGGGGAGAGAGAGGAGGAGGGAGAGGGAGAGGGAGGGCGAGGGAGGGAGAGCGCGAGCCCGGAGGGCTCTCATGTTTCCCAGGGCCCCCCTCCTTCCTGCGTGCTGCTTCCAGCCCAGGGCACCTGGTCAGACACGACTCCTCCACTGTTGCTTAGGCGACCGCTGCGCAGGAGCCACGGGCCCTAGGCTGCGTGTGTGGGTTGTGCTTCAGCACTGGCGGCAGCTTGAAGATGGTGGAGGCCAGGGGGCCTTCCCCAGGCGGGCGCCCATCCTGGGAGGATAGTAAATCTTCCTTCCTTCCTTCCTTCCTGGGGATTGTGGGGATTGAACTCAGGACCTTGTGCTGCCAGGGAAGCACTTATTCTGCTGAGCTATCTCCCCAGCCCCTTCCCAGGAAGAAAAGGACTCTTTATCTGTCCCTTGCCCCCTGTCCCAGCAGCAGCTGTGTCCTTCTGCCCACTCTGGCTCCCCTCCTGTGTCCTGCGGAGCCTGCCCTTTCCAAGGCTGTCACAGTTGCTCCTTCTGTACTGTGACATTCCCAGTTGTCCCCTTGGTCAGAGACCCTCAGAGCCCCCGCCCTTGGGTCTGGTCCCTGGCCTCCACCACCTTTGCAGGAACCAAGACCTCAGCATCACCTTCGAGCCCCGCAGCACAGGCTCCGATCCGGCGTGCTTGGCCTCAGTAGGAACCAATGTGAAACTACCCACTTCTCTTTGATCCAAGTTTGATCCAGGTTTTTGACCCAGGGTTTGTGTTCCTATCTCGCTTCACATCACAGCAGGTCCTCGGCTCTAGGCCTGTGGGGGTTGTCACGATACCTATGTCATGGAGCAGAGCCAGCCCTGGCTTGGAGGACTAAGCCAGGGGCCCGAGCAGCACCCACCCCAGTCCTGTCCTCTGACCCCTGCCCCAGGTTGTGGACCTTCATCCCTCAATCAGGTGGCCTTTTCTGGGCCACTCATGTCACTGACCACCTGCCTGGACCCTTACCACTGGGCATCACCTCACAGCTCTGGCCTGCCTGCACCTGGCTGGACTCAGCCCCTGGTGAGGAGGCTCTTATGTCCCGTGGTCACTGCGCTCCTGGCCAGGTAGGGACAGCAGTGAAGAGCAGCATTTGCTGATGGCCCGGTACACAGCAGGTCTGGCTCTTGGGAGCTTGTCACTCTCCGTGGGCTGTGGTGGCACCAGGCAGATCAGCAGTCAACACGGTGGCTCAAAGAGAGCTTGTGTGGCCTTTTCAGATACTTCTGGGCATAGCAGAGAGGCAGGATGTTGGGGACCCCAGACCCGCCGACCTCCACTCTGCCTCCACGTACCCACATGCTCTCTGAGGGTGTTCTCTGCCGCGGTGTGACAATGGGGACCCATACAGAAGCCTTGCCACAGGGGGACAGGCCCCATAGGCTGTCACTGTGAAGTTCCCCAACAACAGGGTGGCCAGGACCCAGGGTCTCTCCGTGGCCTCACCGTGCAGGGCTGCTCCGTGGGCTGAGGCGGGTGAGCTCACTGTGTGGGCGCCTGGTGCTGCACGGCACCCTCGGGGGCTTCCTTGGACCGCAGTGTGTGGAGCGCCCCTGGGTGCTGTTCCCTGGGTCATGGCCCTAAGCAGCAGCCCTGTCCCCTCCCTTCCCCAAGAGTTATCCCAGAGCCTCTGCTAGCTCTCAGCTGCTGAGGTTGGGGTCCTGGGGTACAGTGACAACCTAGACACAGAACCCCACTCTGCACAGGAGTGTGGTGGCCACAGCTCCCTTCTCCTCTGCTGGAAGAGCCTGACTCATGGTTTTTTTCCTCTGTGCAAGGGGGTGAGGATGCAGTTCCGTCCTTTAGGTGCTTGGGGTCAGCTCTGTGGATGGGGACACGCAGCGTGGTCACGTGGGCAGCTGCACACTGAGCCTGCGGGGTTAGGCACACAAGGCACAATGCTCTTCTGTTCAAGTTCTGGGTCTCGTGTATCCTGGGACCTCATTCCTCTGGGGCCACCTGGGGGCCATCCAGGGGACATCTGAAGCCAGCACTGATGTGCTCCAGGTGGGAGACAGACACCCCGAGGTCCTGGTGACCCTTTTGGGGTTGAGGTGACTGCTCAACCCTTTGGACATCCTTCCTGGCTATAATCCTGCCTTTGGTTTAGGATTTCCCACTAGGCTGACTGTAGGTCCCTAACCCAAGCACAGGGGTGTGCGAAGGGGACATGGGGACATTCCAAGAAGGCCAACAAGTCCAATCTAGCTGCAGGGAGTATTTCTGGGGACAGGGAGCTGAGGGCTGTGGGTTGCTGGGTTGGCAGAAGACGAGGGCTATAGCCCTGTGAGAGGACACTGGGAACCCCTCCCAGGAGGTCTGATGGTGGTGTGGCTGTGTGGATGGTGTGTCCCAGCCTCAGGAGAGGCCTACGGGGGTGCCTAGGGTGACCTCAGCCTGCTGTCACCTCACTGGCACCACCCTCTGCAGCTCCGCTGCCACGGCTGTGCAAGACCTGGGTGTAGCCTGGGCATAGGACAGAGGTGACGAGAGCTCTGAGATCAACTTGCAGGTCGCCTGATGGTTTGTGACAGAGACCACAGGCTCTTGTGCCCTTGAGCTGGGCTGGGTGCTCAGCTGCGAGCAAGAGGGACAAGTTCCAGGGCTGGGAATGGCTTTCTGGGGCAGCCGGGCACAGCAGCTGGGGCGTGGCACAAGCAGAGGGGCTTCTGCAAAGTGGCCCAAGCACTGGCTCCATGCCAGGGTGGGCATCCATGGAGAGGAGGCGGAGGGGGCCCCAGGAGGCGGAGGGGCCTTCCTTGGCAGGAAGCACAGCGCCGCTCGCCCGGAGCTCATCCCTCCCCACCTGCCCCTGCCAGCTCTCAAGGCCCAAGGAAGGGAGAGTGCTTCTTATTTTTCTGAGCCCGCACAGCACAGCTCCCACGTCAGCTTAGTGGGGAGAAGCGAGCAGCCTGGGTCACGCTGAGTTCCGCTCCCAGAATGCAGGATATTACATCAATCAAACTAAATTAAAAGCTTTGCCATCTCTTGAACTCAGGGTTGAGAGGCAGCCCTTTCTTCTCATTCTAGTGGCTTCCTGGGGGGTGCTCAGCCTGCCTGCAGGGATCTGCTGGGGCTCCGTGTTCGGAATTATTCCAGGATGGAGTGAGGCTAGGATGGCTCCGCGCACAGAGCTGTGGGCGAGTGGCGGCTGTCGCTCTAGGAGTCCCAGCTCAGGAGGCCCCACTCAGCAGGTGCCTTTTGACCCCTAGAGCTGAGGAGCACTTGGCTTGTGAGGGAGCTGAGGTCCTCGCGAGGAACAAGATGTGGCCAGGGCCACGGGTTCAAGTCCCACTGTGGGCAGTGTGGGGGAAGCCGACTGAACTCTCGGAGCCGCCCTGCCCTAGGCACGGTGCTCATGCTGACCAGCGCTAGGGACTGAGTCACCCGGCGCTCTTCTCAGCCCAGGCTTCACGCACGTGGGTTGGTCAGCAGAGCTGGGCGTGAGGCCGTGCTGTAGAACTGGGTGTGGTACAGAACAAAGTGGACGCCATGCCTGCTGCTGGGGGCAGCCCTCTGACTACGGGCTGTCCAGCCAGGCTCTGCACTGTAGAACACAGCACAGGTGAGCAGTAAGGAGGGACACGCAGTCCTCACAGGGCCACCCCAGGGCGGTGGCGGAGGAGGAGCCCCGGCTGCTGCCTAGCCACCACCAAGTGGGAGGAACTGCACTCCTGGCAGAGCCGGGCACAGGTCACCAGGTCAGAGAAAGGGAGAGCAGGCAGGCTGCTCGAGAGGGCAGCCGGGTCCCAGCCTGCAGGCAATGAGGGGCAGCCTCCTGGGCCTGCACTAACGTCACTACAGAGCTGGGGGTGTGGCAGCTGAGGAAGCAAGACCCTGCCACAGGACACAGAGTTCCATGGGACAGATGCCCAGGAGGACTGCAGTCATCTCAGGCACCACGGAAGCCATTCCCAGCCCACCCATGGAAAGCCTGACCACACGCAGAGCTGACGGCCCAGCTTCAAACCACAGAAGCCGAAGTGACAGAGCTGCAGGGAGGAGCAGCCGCCCGGCTATCGAGGTGGCAGCTGTTAATGCCCTGTATCAGAGATGGCCAAATGGGGCTGGCAAAGAATGACTAAGGACACAGTGGCACCCCACAGCACCATCCCCTGAGTGCAGTCAGCACCCACAGACTGCGTGATCCCACCTCAGCAGAGCACGTGCTCTCCTTAGGACGCGGGAGGTTCTCACGGGGCAGCCCAGGCGGGTCCACAAAGCACGCATTGGAAACTGTGCAGAAGGAGCTATTGTACAGCACGCTCTTCGATGACAATGGAATTAGATTAGAAATCAACAGAAAGACAGCTATAAAATCACAGAGCACTTAGACATTAAACAACGCTTTTCTAATCACACATGAGTCAAAAGAGAAATCTCGAGAGAATTTAAAAACTACTTTGAACTAAATAAAATGAAAATACAGCTTGTCAGAAGTTGTGTGACACACAAAATCAGTCATTAGAGGAACAGCGACAGCACAGCGTGCACACGCCGGAAAGCAGGAAGGCCCGAAGCCTGCTGATGCCACCTGACGTGTGACCTCAGGGAGCAGGAGGAGGAAGAGAGCACTACCTATACAGCAGCACTAGAAGTGAAGGAGTAAAAAGTAGAGCACAAAGCAATAAGATCAAAAATAAATCAATAGAGAAAATCAACAAAATTAAGAACTAGTTATTTGAACTGATCAATAAAATCAATAGACCTCTAGCCAGGGTAAGAAAAGAAGGGGTGACACAAATTAATAGTATCAGAAATGAAAGAGGAGACATCCTTACAGATACTGTGCAAGGTCCAGGCTCATAAAGGAATACAATCAACAAGTCTGTGTCCATAAATTTGTTAACATGAACCAATTCCTTGAAAGATACATTCTGAAAAATATCACACAAGTAGAAATAGAAAATTTGAATGGGCCTAGATCTAATTAGCAAATTGAATAATTTACTTCAAAACAAAAAGCACCAGGTCCATGTGGTTTTATGGGTGGCTTCTACCAAGTCTGGAAAGAAGAACTTATGGCAGTTATCTACCATCTAGTTTTTATTCCGTCCTTCTCTGATTTTTTAGGCAGAGAGACTGTGTCCTGTCATTTT
Organism: Octomys mimax; assembly: GCA_002564305.1. Lineage (NCBI taxonomy): Eukaryota > Metazoa > Chordata > Mammalia > Rodentia > Octodontidae > Octomys > Octomys mimax. The sequence goes on along the minus strand of NDGM011193085.1, from coordinate 11,127 downwards.
ATGATGCCAGAATTACCTTAATATGAAGAGAAAGACATCATAAGAAAACAAAACTCATCTTTGGGCTGTAGCTCAGTGGTAAAGAGCTTACCCATGTGGAGTCCTGAATTCAACCCTCAATACTGAAAAAAAGTCCTAAACCAAATATTAACAAAATGAGACACTGCACAAAAAGAAGTATACAAGCAACTACATACAATGTTGAAATAAATTTATTCTAAGTTTGCAAGCCTAGATCCAACACACAAAAATCAATTCATGCAATAGACTAGAGAAAGAAATGTGACCATGTCAACAGTTTCAGAAAGAAAAAAATTTGATAAAATCTAAGCCTTTTTTCCTACGAAGAAAACACTCAGCAAACTAGGAATAGAGAGGAAGGTTCTCAGCAGATAAAGAGCATCCGCCAGGAGCCTACAGCCAGCTGGTGCCCAAGGAGCCGAAGCTGGAGCTGCGCCTGCTAAGAGCAGGCAAAACAAGAGCCGCCTCCCTTCACCACGGGCTGGCTTGCTTTCTTTCTTTCTTTCTTTCTTTCTTTCTTTCTTTCTTTCTTTTTTTTTTTTTTTTTTGCTTTCTGTATTTTAGGGAAGCATCTACAGGGTGTTCAGGGTCTCACTACTAGACTGGACGCAGTGATTCTCCTGTTTACAGCCTCCCAAGAGCTGGGATTACAGGCGCACCCTGCCCAGTCTCAATTGCCATCTCAGCACGCCCCGGGAGTGGGGCCGGCGTGGCAGGTCCAGGGATTGAATCCTTGGCCTCTGCTCCTGCTTGCAGGCACTTTCACTGCAGACTTTCGACATTGTACTGAAAAACCCTGCCTCAGGACAGGAAAGGAAATGAAAGGGTCGAAAGGAAGAAAATAATTTTCTTCATTTCCAGATGGCGTAGTTGTCTAGGTAGAAAGTCTAAAAGAAGGGACTTGGGAAATGCCCTGGAGTTAGAAGGCAGCTATGCCGTGGATGGGGAAGGCAAGACTGGCACGCCACGCCAGGCGCACTGCGAGACAGCGGTGAGCGACGGGCGAGGCGTGCAATTAACAATGAGCACCACACAATTAAACACAAAGGTTCCTCCTTTCACGGAACCTTAATCTTTTCCTTGTCCTTTTTAGTTTTTAAAATTATTTTAAAGAGAGTATAAAAATAATAGAGGAGACATTAGAGATGACACACATTTAAAAGAACAAGCTGGAAGGTGTTCAAGTGTGGCTGCTGCGTCGCTCTCCGCTGTCCTCCGTGAAGGTGCTCAGATTAGTCCTTAGCACACAGAGTTAAAATTCAATTGCTCCATCAATCTTGCATGCCTACGTCTGGGAACCTGAGCAACAAGACTCATGGTAACAATGCAAAGAATAGCAGCCATTGTTAACTTCCTACTCGTTTTGAAATTCTGTACCATTGTTATTGTTCTAGGCTGTTTTGTTTTCGTCTTTGTTCTTGGTATTTGTTTTTGGTTTTTTTCCTTTTTAAAATAAAAATAAAGTGCATTTACATGAGCTTTCCCCGAAGGGAATTCCTCACATGCAAATCTAACAAAAGATGTACGTGGTCTAAAGCCCAGAGCTGTGGAACATGGGTAGACCACAGCAAGGAAGGCGCAGCCTGGCTGGTGGCTCCATGGAGGGGTGGAAGGGCCCATGTTTTTATGACTGCCCACATATGAAGTCTGGCGCACAGGCTCCTGAGGAGGTTGGTGACACACTTCCTGCTCCCAAGCCGGCTGAGGGTGGGGCGGCCTACCATGTGCCGCTCGGTCCCACAGGCTTGTGTTTCTACCATCTATCTTGGGTGGCTGAGGCATGAGGCTGTGCTGGAGCCCCGGGGGCATTCCCAGGCCCAGCGTCCACACAGGGAGAGCGCTCAGGGAAGGCTGCCAGAGTAAGTCACAGAGCAAGGCCTCCTCTTCCTGCCTAGGGGTCCGACCATGCCAGGTCAGGGGTTGTGCTACAGTGTCTCAGGCATGGCTGGGGGTTAGCAGAAGGATTCTGAAAACCAGTGACTCCACAGGAAGAAGGGTTTCCTTTGAGGCCGAAGCCCTGATGTCCAAGCCTTCAGAACCACACAACACCATCTTGCCCACCCAGGCCCAGAGCTGCCTTGCTGTGCCCACCTGGCTGCTGCCCCGTCCCCTCTCTAGGCCCAACACTGCTCAGATCCATGCTGTACACACGCGAGGCTCCGCGGCGATGGTCGCTGGCTCTCAGCCAGGTCCACCTGCCTTTGCAGGCTCGCTATCCTTTCCTCCCGTCCTCCTTTTCATCTTCCAGAGACTGAAGCTCTCCCTGGTCAGCTTTGGCCTCCTGGCTGGCTGCCCTGGCCTTAGGCAAGACAGGTCCACAGCTGAAACCAGAGCCACGCTCTGCCTGTCGAGGCCACTTTTTCCCACCGCATGGTCTCCCTTGATGGGCAGTGCCAGACCCCAGGACAGAAAGTGCCGGAGCTGTGACCCTCCAGGCAGTGGACACAGGCGTGGCTCTTCTCCCTGACACTCACTGTCCCCATCACCTCAGATAGGGCACACACGGCGCCCTGCCTACCTGACCCTGAAGCCAGGCTCAGCTGCCCCTTCTCGGGCTGTGGAGCCAGCGGGCTCCCGGCCTCCACCCCTCGTCGTGGGGACTCAGTCCTACCCAAAGCTTTCAGGTGCTTGAACTTTTCTTAGTTCCCAGCCAGCTCCTGGCCTCAGACGTGGCTGTTCCTGCCACTCGAGGCTCTGTGGACATCAGGACTGCCAGCTCCAGGCTGCTTGGAACAAGGCAGAGAGTGCGCTGCCCTCGCCATCCTCTTAGGCAGGCACGGGGAGTCACAGAGCTTAGGGGAGCTAAGGAGTTTTACAAGAAATTGTGGCTTTTTTCTTTTTCCCTTGATGGCTAAAGCCATGGGATCGAACATTTCTCAAGGAGAGAAAAGAGCGTACATCAGGAGGCGCAGGGGCAGCACCGCCTGCTTCCAGACGCCGGGGATAAAGCCCTAGATGCCGGGGATGAGAACTTCATCCTGGGATTACCTCCCCGGGTGACCTTGGCCAAGGTGATCTGGCCCAGCCTGCGGTTTCCTGAGGTGGCATGGGGTGGCCGGTTCCCATGACCCGCTGTCGAGCTGTCTGCTAGCTCTGGACCCATCTTCCTCGTGCTTCTTGCAAGCCAATCTTGGGGGGCAGATACTTACCCTTGCCCCTGGGGGGCTGCTTGTGCTCACACACCGTCAGGGGTGTCACTGGGGATAGAGACCCTGCCTCCTCCCTTGGCCTCTTTGCTTTCCTCCTGCATCTGTGTTTCCTGCTGTCCCACCCCTGCCTGGAGCTTTCTGACTGTCTGTCACTCACTGTCATGCCCCAGCACGAAGCCTGGGCCCGGAGGACTGGAGCTGCTTGGATTCCAAACCTGAGGAAGAAGCCTCAGGATGAGGCCAGGAGCGCTGGACCCCGGGTCCTGCCCGCCGCATCAGCCTGCACCTGACAGTGAGGTGGCCCTAAACCTCCGGACCCTCCTTCTGTTTCAAACATTTAAAGTCAGAATGATAATAATTTTGCACAGAGCAACTGGACATTACAGATGTTTGCAAAATGCCGAGTACACATTAGGCTCTCGCTAAATAGCCGTCATCATCACTGTCCGTTTGGCTCTTCTACATACTATTTATTCCAAAAAAGGATGAGCTGCCAACTATTTTTATATAAAAAAGGAAAGAAAATGGGAAGCACAATATAACAAAAATCACAGTGTTCTACAGATTTTGGAGTGTGCTCATGCCGGCGAGAGACAATAGATGTATTTTCTTGCTTTTAAAAGGAATTGTGTGCTTTAATTAAGAAAAAGGAAAGTTTTCTCTGTGCGTATTAATTATCTCTCTTGTCATATGAGGTATTTGTTCCAGATGACAGGCCATAATTAGTGCAGAGAACAGACTGAAATTCCCCAGGAGGAGACGGGGGCTGCAGGGAGTTGGCCGGTGTCCTCCTTCTCTCGGGCACTCTGGGGGTGGAAGGGGGCCTTGGGCCGGGTCCCTTCGGGCTCCGATGCAGGGAGGAGCAAGCAGTCTGGTGTGGCCTTTTGATTTTGTGCGCGTTTCTTAATCCTCCTGGGAAAGTTGTTCTCTTGAAGTGCTCAGCACACAGTGTGGAGAGAAACCAGAGCTCCGGCTCCTCCTGGAGATCCGGCCCGAGCCAGAGCGCGCCCAGAGTGCTTGCTGCGGCTGCCCAGCAGGAGTGTGGGGGTGGAGGACTCACGGGCCCTGCTTCCCACGCTCCGTGAGGGCTGCCTGTTGGGAGTATTCACTCTCACGGGGAGCCCGAGTTCCTCCTGGAGGCCTTAGGGCCAGGCGCTGGTGGGCGCCCTGCCAGCGGCCCTGCATGTGACTGAGGCGGAGGACCTGCTCCTAACCCACTTCCCCCCGTCTCTTCCCAAAGCACAGGCAAAAGTAAGGTCTCTGCTCTGGCCCTGCGGCCTGCAACAAACCTCCTCTCTTTCTGCTTTGCTGCCTAGAGGCAGAGGTGCAGCACAGGCTCTGGGGTCTGTGGAGCTGCAGAGGGCCCTGTGCCCAGCAGCCATGATGTCAGGGGGTGGCCTGGCTGCTGTCCTGAGCCGCTGGGCTCTTCTCTGGCCTTGCATCAGTTAGCACATGCTGCCCAGTGCGGTGGACAGAGAAGAGGAGTGACAGGGCGGCAGGAGGCAGTCTTTCTCTGGACAGCTGGGCCTTCCCTGGAGGGGTGGACGTGTCCCATCACAGGCTGCCATGGGTCGGGGGGGAGAGAGTGTGCTCGTGGGTGTGAGTGGCCCCTGTGGGCTCCTGTGTACTCTGAGGACAGTGGCTCTGGGCAGTGGGAGCATCCAGAGGAGCCGGAAGTGGACGCGCTAGCTGTGAAGGGAAGGGTGCAGGATGCAGCTCGCGTCCAGAGCCACAGGAGTGGAGACTGTGGGTGATCTCGTTGTCACAGCTGGCCTAGCACAGCGCGCAGAGGCACCTACATGGGACAGATGTTAAACACATTATGGAGCTGAAGGTGTTATTATGGTGATCAGGGGCCCCATGCCGCCGCAGCTCGCCCACAAAGGGCGACAGCTCAACAAATGTTCATGAGGACGTTTCTATTTCAAGGTTAATGAGAAGACAACCACGTGGACTCTCCTTGGAGCCATCTCCGGCGCGCGCTGGCCATCACAAGTGTCAGTTCTGCTCATCCATGCGCCTCCGTGCCCGCCTCCCCTGCCGAGGCCCGCTGCTGCGGACCGCGCACCCAGCCAACTCCGGGGGCCCAAGGGTGCGTGGACGAGGCGCGGGTTCCAGTGAACTCTGAGCCCTTCCTAGTGCAGGTGAATCGCTGCTTTAGAAAAACATGCTATCAATATTAAAGTGCAGGAGAATATATTCCAAATGTACAAGAAGGCATAAAATAATTACCTCCTCAAGGTGCCATTAGCACTACATAGGCTTGAGTGGTACTGAAAGGAACGCGCAGGCCTCCTGGCCCCGCCCTCAGGCCCCGCCCCCTCAGCCTCCGGACTCTGGGGTTGCCATGCTCCTCTTCACGGGGCACCAGCTTCTACAGCTGAGTACTGGCTCTCCTCCTCTGATGAGTCGGTTGCTGGTCGATTACACCCAGACTGAAGCAAAGGAAAGCAAGCACTCAGCGGCATGGGCCAGTACTGCAGCCTCAGCTGTGCACGGGCTACTGCACCCAGGAGAGTGTTTCCTGGCATCGCTCATGCTGGCTACTTGCAAAGGCTCCGACCACACCCAGCGCTCTCCCTGGGCTTCTCCAGCCTTGCGCCAGGGGGTGGCCTGGCTGCTGTCCTGAGCCGCTGGGCTCTTCACTGGTCTTGCAACATTCAGCACATGCTGCCCGGTGTGGGAGGGAGGGGCCCTCTGGCCTTTGGGAACATGCCCGGGGTTCGGAATCAGTCTGTTTGCACAAAGATCACTGCTTTGCACAAAGATGAGGGGACCACTAAGATCCCCACTGCACTAAGATGCGGGCTTCTGGGCCCCCTCTGAGTCGGTGTCCACCCAGCACTCTGGACACGTGTCCCTGAGCTCCCTCTGCTGCTGCTGCATCTCATCAACAGCTCCCAGGTGCCCCCCCCAAGAGCTGGGGCCTCCTCGGGAGCACCCCACGTTCTCTCATCGCCCTGACCCCCGTGAGCCCAGCTGCATGGACGGCAGTGGCTGCAGCAAGCTAAGGAGGCGGCTCGCGGGCCCCAGCCTGCTCCCCGCTCGGCGCTGTCCCTGCAGTGAGCGTGCCTTCCTCCTCTGTCCTGTGCCTCTGTGCGGACCCGTGGTGCGCAGCCTAGGCTGGAGGAAGAAGCGAGAAAGGGCCTGGGGCAGCTGCAGCAGAGGTGGCATGCTTTGCAGAAAGGGGGTGAGAGGCAGTGCTAGCTCTGGGGAGCTAGAGGACGTCATCCCAGGAGAAGACGGGAGAGAAGCGGAGGAGGCAGAGGATGGGAGGACGGTAAGGCCAGGGGAAAGCAAGAGGAGAAGGAGCAAGGCCGGCATAGGAACGGCAGGCCTGAAGAGCGGAAAGCGCGCTGGCCACAGACATGTGTGGCATCGCCCTGTACAGGTCCTCAGCGGAGGGGCTCGCGCTGTTCAGGGGATTCTGAGCCCTTGCTGGAGAGAGGCCCTGGGGTCGAGGCGGCTGCCGGCCTGAGAGGTCTGTGCACAGCGGGGCCTCGGGCTGCTGCCGGGCTCTCCCTGGGGCTGGAGAAGCAGGACTCTTAGGAGGCCCCGCTTTGACTACAGCAGCTGCTTTGGCCCAGCATTCAGGGCAGCCTGCTTTATGTCTGACTTCAGAATCCACTCCCTGAAAGAACAGGCTGAGGTTTCTCTCCTTTCAGGTAACACTCGGGTATGTGAAGCGTTGGTCTTGCCAAGCGCCAGTTCACAAATCCGAGCAGGCGCATTCCATAGGGCCCAGGGGGTGGGACTTGGACACCAGCGCCTCCTCCTGGTGCAAAGAGTGCAGCGAGGCCTTGCCTCTGCAGCCCCCTCGGAGACCCCAGAGCTACCAAGCCTCTCTCTGGGAGCTGGACGGCTGGGCACAGGAAACTGGTCTGCACTTTGCACTGCTCCAGGGCTCCTGGACAGCAGGGACCTACCGCAGGCTCTGCGTCTTGTCCACGCACAACAGTGAAGGCTTGTCTATTTCCTGAAACTGGCCTCTATGTCCAGTTGTCAAACGGCAACACGCCCTTGGCTTTTCAGGCCACGCCCCTCAATGCATGGCCACGCCCCCAAATGTGCAGCCACACCTCCTGCTGAGCCTCCTTGCAGCTGCATGGACCCCGTGCATTCTGGGTTCTGGGTGGTGCTGTGGCTCCGCCCGGAACTGTGCCTTCACAGTCCCGCCAAGGTACATCCCACCATGAGCTTAGGATGCTCACTTGCCAGGGAGGTGGTCAGAACCCAGCTATGAGGCGCTGTGGATGCCTGAGGCGTGACTGGGGTTTGGGGCGCTGCGACCCCATCCCTGTGCTGTGGTCCTGTGTCCTGCCTGTCCTCAGCTTCCCCCTGGCCTCAGGGGGGCTCTGCAGACTGGCTTGGGGCTCTTCCTTTGGAACCTGAAGCCTGAGCCAATCTGGAGGGACCCGGCTGTAGTCTGGCAACAGAAGCTCCACTTGAAACGTTCCCACTGGGTAAGCCCAGGAGCCCCTGCCAGGGAGACTCAGAAGAACCAGGACTGTCTTGTGCAAGGAGAGGGAGCGGGGATCACGGGCACCTCCACCTCCCACCCGAGGGGCACCATGGCCTTCACAGCTCCGTTCAACTTCAAGGACATCTGTCAGGTCTGCTGGGGCTCGGAAAGGGCGAGGCGGGCGGTGTTCAGAGAGTCTCCGTGCCCTCTCCGCACTGCCCTGGGGGAAGGGCAAGAGCTGACAGCCTGGGTTCCCGGGAGCCCCACCCCCTGCAGGAGAGGCCACTGGGAACGGCGGCCTTTCTACCTGCGCAGGCTGCATCTGAGCGTGCTGAGCGGTAGCCCACACACATGTGCACAAAGCCTTTCTCCTGAAGAGCCAGCGCAGGAGCAGGCCGAGTGTCACAGCGTGTGCCGCGATGCTTGCTTGTGCGCAGGACCTCTCCTGGCCAAGGGACCAAGCACAGCAGAATGGACAGTGGTGCCCCCTGGGAAGGCTGCCTGGGGTTCTGTGCACTCGAAGGCTGACGCGGAGAGGTCCCCGTGCATGTGGCACTGTGGGGCGGCGTGACCTGCAGGTCTCTAGAGTCCTTCCAAGGTGCAGAAGATTCTGAACCCTGGAACAGATCCTGGTGTGGGCCAGGTCTCATTCAGTCATCCCCAGGGAGCTGCAGCCCAGCAGAGACCTTCAGATGGCCCCGGGGTTTCTCTAAAGTGAAGGGACAGTTGTCATTCCTGTGGCATGAAGCAGTGGAGTTGTGGGGCAAATGGGGTCCCCTAGAACCCAGAGCCTTCCCAGGGCAGGGAGGATGGATGCAAGAGCAGGGTTCATGTACATCAGCTGCCTAGGCGCTGGGCTGTGTGGTGGTGGGGAACGGGGACCTCCCCAGGGGCCACCGCGGCCGACCACTAGCCACCCCCTCCCAGTGCAGGGGACAGAACTTCTGTGGCACTTCTTCAGAACACGGCCGGCCATGCGAGAACCTTACTTTTCAGTTTCCATGGCAATGGATCTTAATTATGTTAAGTGTCTGGACGGCAATGTCAGGGAATGTCAGCGGTGGCCGCTTCGTTTGCTAATCCCACGCTGTGGGGCGCTGGCCCCCTTCCATGAAGTCCTGTGTGGGCGGCGAGCGCAAGCTTCATCTGCGCTCGTCTCTCTCCCTGCGAAGCCGCCGCAGTCCCCCTCCTCCCCAGCTCTGTGCATCCCGGATGTGGACGCTGTCCCGGCCCCGCTGCCCACGGCTGCTGGGACCTGTGGCACCTTGCCAGCCTGCACGAGTCATGGCAGCGGCTGTCAGGGGTGCAGGGTGGTACTGGGCAGGCGCATGCCTTCCTGTGCATGAGGATGCACTCCTACCCGCTCACGTGACCTCGTCCCGCCCTCTGTCCCAGGTGCCAAGGATAGGCCTCTGCACCCCAGAAGCCTCTCCAAGTTGCTGCCTGGGGGTCGCTCACAGGCGTGGGCATCCTTCCCTTGGATGCCTGTGGCTCTCCTCCCATTGGCCTGGTGCTGTGGCTGTTCATGCTCTCACCTGTTTCACCTGGTGGCTTGTGGCAGCTTCTGTGACCTCAGAGGTGTGTCCAGCATCTGCTGTTTGGGTAGAAGCTTTGAGCACCCGTCAGACTTGACCAGTGTCTACCTCAGACCTTACACAGTGACTGTGGCTGTGCCTTGGGCCATGGTTAAGTCAGAATCAGTGCCACGAACTCAGGAGTTGAGCCCTGCACAGTGATGTTAAGCTGGACTTCAGATTCTCCTTGCTGCTGGCCAGCAATGAGCCATGTGTGCTAAGCTAGTTATGGCACTGTGGTCGGTAAAGACATCAGTCTGTCCCCAAATCTGTACAGGAAACGCTGAGGTTGTGCAGTGGTTTAGGTCTGAAATCTCCCCTACACTCTCATGCTCTCAGAAGAAGGCGATGGGATCATGGGGTTCCGGGCTCAGCAGGAGGGTCGAAGCTGACTGCTGGGGGGGCTGGCAGGAGGCGGCTCCCTGGGGCACGGCCTGGAGGCACCCCTGCATTTCCCTCCCCAGTTGCTCTGCTCCACCATCCGCTTCCCAGCCTCCACGGCATGAGTGGCTCTCCTTTGCGGCAGGGCCCTCCACCAGGCCGCATCTGCGCTGCAGGCATCAGCCATGGACCGAACACTGAACCTTCTGAAACTGTGTGCCGAAATAGACCTCTTTCCTGTTCAGCTGTGAGCACAGGGTGTTGCGCCCCAGCACACAGTACCATAGCTGGCCTCGGTGGAAACAAGGGCAAGAGAAAGCTCCCTCTGCACCTCGCTGCACCAGCGCCTTTCTAGGGGGTGCAGACGTACCTCCCCAGGGAGCGCTCATGCACCAGCTCGCTGCAGCCCCCAGGGGTCCTCAGAGCTGATTGGCCCCCAGAGGCCAGTATAGTTAAGTGGACATTCTCACATGGACAGGTGGATATATTCTTCACATGGCGATGGGGTCAGAGTAAACTTTTTTTCCTAAAAACGAAACAGGTCTTTAATGAATAATGCCAGTCAGCCTAGTAGGAGGTCTGGATTCTGGTCATGTCCTCTGCGGTGACGCACCTGTCCTTTCAAAGGCTGGCACTCAGCCTCTCCTGCTCAGGCTGAACCCAGAGTCCCACCAGAGCAGTGACCGCCCTGATCCTCCAGGGCTAGACGGTAGCTGTCCTCTCCACATACGGGTCTCACTTCTTGACCAGGTGCCCAAGTCCTCTTCACGTTCCCAGCCTGCACTTCAGCCTTCACGCAGGGTTTCCGGTGTCCCCCACCCCATTGGCTGCAGGGTCTCTGCTAGGAAGCCTGCACGGGGCAGGTGGGCCTTCACGAAGACGCCGGGCTTCCCGCTGGCTCTCTTCACTTGACTTAAATGTTCCTTGGAGGGCGTCCTGTAGACCTACTCTATCCCAGCTTTCCTGGGCCTGATCACTGCGTCTGTCCCAAGGAGAGTTTTCAGTAGTCACTCGTGGTCTAATCCTCTATGCCTTCCCCCACTTCCTCTTTCTTGCCTAGTGAGAATGTTTGCTTCACTTTATTTTAAAGAGTAAAAACAGAAACAAATAATAATAAAGACAAAAAGAAAATAACATACAACAATACAGATGGTGCAGAACTTCAAAACGAGAATAGAAAATTAGCAATGGTTGTTAGATTAAGTACTGTTACTATCGAATCTGTTGCTCAGATTCCCAGATGTAGGTAGGCAAAGTTGGTCAAATAATTAAACATTAACTCTTCCTCTCAATAAGCCTTCATTTTTCTTATCCTTTGTACTTTTTAATTTATTTTAAAATGAGTATAATAATTGACAAGACATTAGAAATGGTACACATTTAGAAGAACAAGGTGAGAGGTATTCCGCTGTGGCTTTTGTATTGTTTGTTGCTGTCCTCGATGTCATTGTTCAGATGACAGATATTAACAAATAGAGTTAGTCTAAGTGAAAAGTTTAAACAACTACTTTAAAAAAAGCTGATGGGAATTAATAGTACA
>NDGM011193083.1:0-25345 GCA_002564305.1 Octomys mimax | reverse complement strand
TATATATATATATATATATATATATATATAGAGAGAGAGAGAGAGAGAGAGAGAGAGAGCAAATATTTGCATGTATTCAAGTCCTCCCAATACCTGGCATCCCCCTTGCTTCCGGAGCCAGGGCAGACCCCTCAGCCTTCTTTATGAAGGTGGCTGCTATTTGAGCAGCAGCAGGAGCCTCTGAAATGAGGACCTGCATTTAATTAAAAACTGTTTTGAGTAGAGGGAAGCATTAACCCTTTCCCACTCATTTCTTTCCAAGCCTCCTGGAAAGTGGAGGTGGTGGCCTATAAAGAATATTGTACTTGGCATTAGTAGAAATGGAGAGAAGCTGTAATATGCTAATAAAGGAGCAGACTTAAGGAGAGCCTGGGCTCTGAATTTAAGCTCTCAGTCAAAGAATTGCTCCTTTCTATTATCCTCAAAGGTTTAATTGTACCAATGTGGTACACAGCTGACTGCATGCTATTGAAGTAGGTTTCCAATGCTACATGGAAGGCAGTGGTGTGCTTAAAAAAAAAAAAAAGAAAGAAAGAAAGTAGGCTTCGGGGATCCCGAGACTCTGATCGAAGTCTCTACCCAGCTGGAACAGCTACAAAAAACTGCCTGACACTCTGAGTTTCTGCTTCCTCCATAAATGGAGCCGAAATCTACTAGGAAGCCTAAGTGAAATGATGTAGACAAAATAGATCGAGGGATTTATTAGCTGCTGAATAAACTCTCAGGTTGGTAAAGTCGATAAAAGTGACGCCACCTGATCTTATGGTATCAGTCCTCCTGCAGGAGAGGGACCCTCGTGGTCTCTCAGTGCAGCCCGTGTCACCTTGAGACTGGCGTAGAGGACAGAACACTCCCCCAACATGCACTGCTACTCCTTCACTTCACTTTCATGCTCCAGCCTTCCTCTGGTTCTGGGACCAGAAATGAGGCTTGGTGACCCCGTACAAGAAAACCATTGAAGGGCCGGCCAAATAGCTCAGCAGATTAAAGCACCTGCAAGCAGGCACAGGGGCTGGAAGTTTGATCCCTGGGCCTGCTGTGCTGGCCCTGTCCCCGGGGCATGCTGAGATGGCAATCAAGACTGGGCGTGGTGGCACATGCCTGTAATCCCAGCTCTTGGGAGGCTGTAAACAGGCGGACCACTACGAGTCTGATCTAGTAGTGAGACCCTGAACACCCTGTAGACACTTCCCTAAAATAAAAAAAAGTCATTGAAATACTTTGTATATTTCATCATGCAGACCTTGTAGTTGCAAACCTCCCACGTATTAATATAAGGAACTGTAAAGTGACAAGAGACAAGTCCAGATTTCTCATTTCAGGCCATGACTGGTTGAGTAGGGGTGCTGTTGGCTAACCGAGGGGACAGAGGAGGAGCAGCAGGTGTAACGGAGGTGAGGAGTTCAGAAGGACATGGAAGGCAGGCACTGGGTGTGTGAGTCTGGAGCTCAAAGGAGGGTGGAGCTGAAGGTACAGCTGTAGTGATCAGCAGCAGGCAGGTGCTGGCCGAGCTTGACACCCCTCAGATCACCAGGGAGGGGAGAGGAGAATGTCAAGAGGCAAGAGGCAAAGCACAGAACTCAATCAAAAAGAGAAGAAGGCATACAAAGATTACTACAAAAATTAATCAAAGGCCTCCATGGAGAGGAATTCAGGAAACCCTAGAGGGACAATTATGACTAAGTACTGGCCTAAGAAGTAGAACGAGAACCAGGAGAGCAGTGGTAGAAGCCAGGAGAATACTGTCTCACAGGAGAAAGCTGGTCACCCTGCCACCTTGGGAAGCTCTCAGGGGAGAGAGTGTGGGCACTTCACTGGAGGAGAGGGGCAGGAATCAGCCAGCATGGCACACTGAGGAAGTGGTGCGGATAAATGAAGCAAGGACAGCCAATAGAGACATTTGTTTTTTCGAGAAAGATGGTTGTTAAGGAGCTAAGAGGTATTCATTAAAGAAGGGAAGTTTGCACCTAGTGAGGAAAGGCTGTAGAGACGTAGTGGCTAAAGGAGGGGAATGAAGACGCTGACCACCACAGTCAGGAAAGAATCAAGCGGGGACAGTATTCTGAGAGTCACGGGACATCTTCGATGAAGGAGGGAAATGTTCTCAGAGGCAGGAGGGAAGGCGTGCAGGCTGGATGCACCTGTCGACAGGAAGGCTGAGTTTCTACTGCTTCTGTCTCCAAAGACATTAAATACGGAGGGAGAAGGCAGGGTGCAGGTGTTTGGAGGGAGGGCGGTTAGTGTAGATACCAGAGAAGGTGCCGGGGTACCCTACGGGGACTGTCCACCTGTCTCCCAGCCTGGGGGGTTAGAGACCACTTATTCTATACCTGCACCAAGCCAAAGAGCTGGATGGTCTTTTTCTTCATGGCAATGCCTAGCAGCCAGGACACAAAGGGAGCTGAACTTACTTGGCGTAGAGGTCTTGTAGGGTGGGGGCAGCTGAAGGAAGCAGATGGGGAGGTGTGGTACTGGCAAAGGACAGGGAAAGTGATGGTTCAGAGAGGTAGGAGCTGAAAGAGAAGGACTTGGCAGGCAGCACATCTCCCTGCAAAGTTCTCTCACCATTGTGCTGTCAGGCCCTTGCCTCTGGATATGCTGCCTTATGCCATGCCATGCCCAGCACAGCGCACAGTGGTCTACACGTGTGGAACTCACTAGAGCTGCGGGCTGTTTCTGGGGCTCTCACCCCTAGAGATATCTACCTGAGGAGCCCATCATGGGCTAACATGCATTGGTCACCCAGGCCAGGACTGCCTAAACCCTATCCACAAAGGCTGCTGTTAAGCAGCCGGCTCCTGCCTGTTCCATCACAAAAGTAGTTGGCTTTTTCAGACTGAAGTGCAAGATCTTCACTCGAGCCTCTTGGATGACTTTTGCAAGACTTGGCCTTTCCTGTGAGGCTATTTAGAATATGATTCTGGTGTGAAATAAGGTCACTCTGCTCCCCAGATCTGGGTCATGAGCAAACGGGATAAACATGTCACCCACATCTTTATTTAGTCTTTATTCAGGTTGTTGGTAAAACGATTGAACAGGAGAGGATAAAGCCACAGGGCAGAATAAAGCCACTGGCACCACCGTGCCTGGCTTTCATTCTCAGGGACCTTCTCTCCAGCACAATCTAGCAGCCTCTTTGTACAGGCGTGGAGCTGCCCTATGCAGCGCCTGCTGTCTGATTCCCTGTTCGGCCCCATCTTACCTACAAAGACGCCATGAGGACCAACCAGACACCTTGCTGGACAGTCCAGGTGCCCCATGTCACCAGCTTTCTGTGATACACGGGTCTAGTAACCTTACTCGGTTATAAAAAAAACTGAACAAAACACAATGTGCTTTTCTTTGCTGGGTCTCACACTGGATCTCTTACGGCCAGATGGGAATCAGTTTATGACATTTTACAGCTTTATAACATTTCCTGTCTCACCATGACATCACTTCTCTCCAAGCCCAGAGCTTCAAAAGGCCACAGAGGTGTTAAGAACTTAGTTTCTAACCCTTTCTTCACTCCAGTGTGTCAGGTTACCTGATCCCACAGGCTGCTGAAATGAAGAATGTTAACTTGATAATGAGGCTCTAATAGAAAAGTCACTCCCTCAATCAGAGAGGCCCTGTCCAGTGGCCGGCCCTGTTGCCATGTTTTGGAGCTTCCTGTCAGCAGCCCAAAAGGCAGATTAAATTCTATTTCTTTGAATCCTATTTTGAAAATAAGGCAAAATGTGATTTTTAAAGAATATCATTTTCAAACAAGGATGACAATCTTGAAGGGAGGACAGGGGAAGGGGGAAAAAAAGAGAAAATCTAGAGATTTAAAATTTTACAAGTATATGCATATTCTATTGCTCAAAAAAAAAAATCATAAAATGAGAATGATACAGGTCAGTTGACAAGCTGGTGTGAAAAGTGCCAGGGTTTATGAAGGGTAGGATCCCTAATTCCAACTAACAAGTGACATCCTTCCCCTAGGCAATGCTCCTGAGACAATGCGGCCCATGCATTAAACAAGAACAGTTCAACCAATCCATCAACGGCTGCTCATTTCTTGCTTCTGGGGACACAGAGGTGAAAAGGAGCCCTAGACACTTAGAGAGGAGGAGGGAGACTAGGCACCTTCAGCTAAGGGTTCACCAACCAAATCAACAGGGGCTGGACACCAAGTGCATGAACCAGGAGCTCTGAGAGAGACTGTGGGGCAGGCATGGAGAGCGGGCTTCTCGGAGAATGAGGCCCCACCTGGGCCCCAGAGGACGAATAGAATCTAGGCAGTGGACAGATGGACACACGGAGGCGTGGGCTAAGTCTGCAGAGCACAGTGCAGCCAGGCTCATGTAAGCTCATAATTAGCCAGCTTCACCTCCCCTTGCACTTTTCAAATACAAAAACCAAAGTCTGATGCTCAACTGGGAAATTAACAAAGAACACACTTGTCTCTGTAATGTGAGGTCTTTGCCTTGCATCCAAGTTCAGCCAAGGCAACAGAGAGATGAATGACCACTGCACTCGCTCCAAAAAGATGCTCCAATTAAAACCCCAAAATGCCAGCCGACAACAGCGCCAATTTCATTAAAACCATTCTCTACAATTTAAGTTTTCAAATGAATGGATTTTCTCAGAATGCAATAGCTATGCCAGAGGTAAAAATTTCAAGAAGGAGAAAAAACAATGCAGAGTCTGGACCATGAGGCAGGGCTTTGCAGTCCTGGCTTCCCATTAGAATCACCTAGGGAGCCTTCAAAAGCGACCAATGCTTTGGCTGTCCTCATGCCAATTAAATCAGCATCCCTGGGGCACCCGAATTTAGATTAAAAACACCAATGAGTCTAATTCATTCTCTCAGGAACTATTTTCTGAGTGCCTACTATCAGCCAAGCGTTGTTGTCAATGTTCATGATACATGGCGACCCACATAGCACCCTCCTCCCTCCAAAAACACTTTCATCAGTTTTACATTTTAATCAGAAGGAGGTAGAAAAATAAATTAAGTCGGTAACATATACACAGTATATAAAACTCACCATGTGCTAGGGAGAAAATGAAGCTGAGAAGGGGACTATGACATCTTGTGCTGGAATAAGGTGGAGTAGACAGGGACATTGGAATCAAGACTGGAAGGAAGTGAAGGAAGAACACCCCAGGGGGAACAGCAGGTGTGATGTCCCCAAGGCAAAAGCCTGCTAGAGCCCAGGGGGAGAGTGACAGAGACAACCTTAGCCACAGAATGGTGGGCAGGAAGAGGCCCAGTGAGAAGAGCCTTGCAGGCTGTCTAATGAGTTTGGCTTTTAACTCTGAGGGAGATGGGAAGCTCCTGAGATGGTCTCAGCAGAAAAGAGACATAAAATTCTTTGTATTTTATGAGACTCATCTGGCTGCTCTGTTGAGATTAAACTATGAGGGGAAAGGGGAACAGTAGCATTTGGGGAACTCTTAACATAGTCCAGTTGAGAGATAAGGATAGCTTGGATGAGGGAGAAGAGAGGAACTGTCTAGACGCTAGAGACAGTTTAAGGAGTCAGCCAGAGATGAAACATCTGGAAGGTACAGGGAGGAACCGAGATGTTGGCTCTAGGTGTTGAAGTCTGAGAGGACCAGTGGATCTCCAGGGGGATGTCAAGAAGGTAGTTAACTGTACAGCAGTGGAAGAACAGAGGTATCGGAGAGTCCCCGGCTTAATGGTGAGACGTGAGTCTGACTGAGTCACCGAGAGCAATCACAGAAAGGTAAGAAGCCCAAGAACTGAGCCCTGGGCCCTCAGCTAAGAATTAGAAGGCACGTGGCTGGGACACCTGGAGCGTGGGGCCCAGGGGGCAAGACAAGGAGCATCTCAAGGGTGGTGCAGGGAGGACCTGGGGGCACTGACTGCTTTCACACATCAAGGAAAGGGCTCAGAAATGGTCCCCGGGTTTAGCAAATGCAGCTGTCACTAGCGACTTTCCTAAGAGAAACGTGTAAGGCATAGTGGGGTGGACAACCACTTCTCTACAGGTCCTGTTCTTCTAGACTCAGCTCAGAACATGCACTGAATGTTGTCCTTACTGAAATCATAGTATTTAACACACAGTAAGTCTCAATATTTGATTTACTGCATGAATAAATAGAGCTGTACCATGTGATGTTCTATAGATAGTTCAGGAATCATCTAAAATGATTAGGATGTAAAATGAAAGTCTTTCTGCTTGGAAAAATAATTGTTGACAGAAGGATAATGCTTTACATGCTTTTATCAGAAGATTAGTTGTCGTATAGATCTTAAGGCCTAACTAATGGGCTGGTGATATAGCTCAGAGGCACGGTGTTTGCATGAGTCCCTAGGTTTGATCCCCAGAACTAAAGAAAAAAGAAATGGTTTAAATCCCAGCTAGCATAGCTTCGGATTTCCTATGGTTCTCATTAGATTCTATGTCCCAAAGGGCAGAACCTTCTCTGACTGGGGATCGCTATGGATTTGCTGTACATATAACCTTAAATATAGTCTGTTTTCTCTCACCAAGACATGCTGGTCTGACACTAATTTCATTTGTTAAAAACAAGAATGAAACAAAGAAATTCTATGTAAGGTGTGGTGGCCCAAAACTGTAACCCCAGCACTCAGAAGCTGAGGCAGAGGCAGGAGGATCACCCTGAGTTTGAAGCCAGCCTGAGCTATATAAGTAAGTTTAAGGACAACCTGAACTACACAGTGAGGCCCTATCTCAAAAAAACAAAAAACGAAACAACCGCCACCCTTCACAATGGCTCTACTGTGGTCTCAAACTTTACCAGATGTTTGAGTCATAACATCATGCAGGATATAATCTACGTTTAAAAGAATGCTCCATCTATTGTTTTTGACCCCCACCTCATAATCAGCTTAAGATTCGACCCTAGCTTTAGACTACCTACCATTCATATCCCTAACCAAACCCAAGGTGAAGGAGTACAACGTCACATGGCCTGGATTCACTCTGCCCTAGAAATGCAGCAGCAAATGTACCCAAGAGGGGCACAGCCACTTCCAAGTCTCCCAAAAAGTAAAGTCAGGAGACTTACTATGTTCTTGAAACTGTTTCTTCCCTGCCCCAAAGGATCATTAAATAATTTGATACACTTGATAATTCAAAGAGATCTAAACTTTATTCATCTCTCCCACCCATTGAACAAGAAGTACATGTATCTTTTCTCCACATGGCATGGGCTAAATAAACGAGTTGAGTGAAAAAGAAAGAAAAGTTAGTTTGAGGGCATTGAGGGCAGGCAAAGCATAAGTTCTAGGAGAGAACCAAGTGTCCTGTTGAGAGGAAAAATGCCACTTCCTTTGAGTGTTTGCGGAACTTCCACAGCCTTCAATGGCTTGATGGGAAGCTACCCACCTCCTACCCGCAGGACTACCGTTGTTAGCAGAGCTTTCACACTGGGTCAAAATAAAGATGGGGATTAGCAGTTGAGAAAGAGTTATTTAAAAAAAAAAATAGTAAAGTCAAACCATCCCACTGTGCAGGGTCCAGCAAGCATTTTAACCAGTGGAATTCCAGAAGGCCACCTAGATCCAACATGAGAACAGTGGTGGGTGGTGATATTCCACTCAAGAACATAAGATTCATTGCAGATTTCATTGTGACTACCCACCTGCTCCTCTTTGATTTATGCTAAAAATAAAGGGGACTACCGATGAGTGACACTTTGCATGCACAACCCTCAGGCAAAGTTCTAGTTACCATAGCAAACCCCACTCACGGCAGCAGAGGTGGGGCACACAATGCTATCAAACGCCCTGCCTGAGTTCTGCTTTCCTACAGGAGAGCGGCTGTATTTGTCAGATACACTACTCAGCCATGATGGGCGTTTCAGTGAGTAAAACCCTAACCAACCTGTGGGCATTCTCACAATGACTACTTGCCAAAAAGAGTGCTGTATTTGGTGTCTGATGTCTGCTTACCAGGATGCTTACATAATTAATTCTCAAGATAGACCTTCTCTGTAAAAAAGGGTATAAAGAGGTACACATTTAGTCCCAGCTACTCATGGGGTGGAGGCAGCAGGGGATCATTCGAGCCCAGGAGTTTAAGACTAGCCAGGGCAACACAGTAAAACCTAATCTCAAAGAGAACACACACACACCCCAATGAAGGAAAATTCCTACTTTCTCATTCGTCTACTCTATAACTTTTAGGCTCCACACCTGGCAAGAATTCACCCTGGGATAATTTGCAGAAGAGGAACTGCGTTAGTGTATCCACCAAAAATGGTGAAAGAGAAATGCACCCATCTTTTAGCCAGACCTAGTAAGGAGTGTCTTGTTGCCCTCCAATCCAAAAGAAAAGTTCACGTTCTGGCCTAAGGTCCATCAGTTGGGAAGTGGGGTGGAGGAAGGGAAGTTCATACTACAGACATTCATTTGTAAAGAAAGCCAGGCCTCAGAGTGCAAATTGATGCTACCTTTGCTTATATGGCCTAGACTTAGTCATCTCTGCCTTCCATTCTCAGTGTGGATCAGAAGTTGTTTTGAATCTTAAAAGCACAAAGTAGGCAAAAGGAGAAATTAACTTCTTAGCTCCTGGAGCTTAAGTCTCAGGCCAGACTTTCAGACTAGCACGCTGGAAGCTGACTGTTTCCTCTCTAGGTGTTAACAGTCCCTATCCCAGGTTTCTGAGCAGGAAAATGAATTAGAGAGCTCAGCGCTCTGCAGGATCCTGGGCGATTCCTGCTTCTCAGAGATTTTGTATGGACTCTGGGTGAGAACGCAGGTTTAGGAGACAAAGAGGTCCAGATTCAAATTTTTGTTCCAACTCCAAAATCATGTAAAATCTCAGACAGGTCACTTGAACTTTCTCAGCCTGTTTCCTTATCTGAAGAATACAGGTAAGTGGGAACAGTGCTCTCTCTGTTCAGCAGCTACTCATTCAGTGCCTACTATATATCAGGTATTGTTGTGGGAACCTGAGGTACATGAACAAAACATAAACAAAACAAAGCAATGTAAGCTTCATTAATAGTGCTGCCATTTATTGAGAGCGAGGGAGAAGAGAGAAAAGATCTTAAGACTTTCATTCAGTCAAGATCATCAGGTAAATCCCAAAGGTGAGACAGAAAATAAAAAAATAAATAAAGAGCTCTATATAGTCAAAGAAAATAGGTACAAGGCATGTGAGAGCGTTCTGGAGCTGTCATTTTAGATAACAGGTTTGTGGAGAGGGTAGCTGTGGTAAGCTGAAGGAAGCAGCTGCCCAGGAAGGGCTCTGAGGGGAGATGGAAGTTGGGGTGTTCCAGGGCATGCAGGAGAGCAAGGGGCCATGAGAGAAGAAGGCACAGAAGTGGGCCGGAGCTGAATCATATCAAAATAGCAACGAGAAATCAGCAGTTTTAAGCTGAGAAATGATGTGATTTGAACTGTACTTTTAAAAGACTTTTCTAGATAGAGAGACAGATAAATAAAAAGGTGGAGCATGGGGATATGTAGAAAGAGAAACTTCACTGTACGATGCTGCAAAGGTGGGTTTATGTCATTACTTACAGAAGGTACAACACCAAGAGCAAGCACTATGGACTTCGAAGGATAAAAGGCATTGATAGTCATCTTATTTGCGGCAGATGTACCACTTAGATAAGAAGGTTGAAATGGGAAATCTCAGTACTTTCCTCTCAATTTAGTTGTAGACCTGATACTGCTTTAGATAGATTCGTCTTAAAAGGAAAAACAAAAAACTTCTCTGGCTTCTCTAAGGAGACAAGACTTAGGGTCAAAAATGTACACAGAGGACCCAGTTAAAAGACAATTGCAACAAGGGTCAAAGAGATAACAGTGACTTTAACCAAAATAGCCACCATGAAGGTGGGGAGCAGGGTATGGAAGAAAAATCAAGAGTGTTTCTAGGTTTAAGGAGGGTGAACCTTTGGGAGGGTGGTGGTGCTATTTATTGAGAATGAAGGGGAAGATGGATACAACTAGCTTGAAGGGGAAATAGCACTTTGGCCATGTTTGGCTTGAGCTACCACAACATAATCGTCTAGACTCTTGAGGTGGGCAGTGGGGCAGGAGTCTGGAACTCAGTGAAGAGGCCAAGGGTAGAGGCACAAATTTGGAAGGCAGTAGAACAGAGATGGCAGATCAGGTCTCCAGAGCTGTCTCCTGGAGAAACGGTCAGAGAGGAGGACCCAAGGTCATGTCCTGAGGCAGTGTTTTATTATACTTATAACACATTAGGAAGAAGAATGTTAGCCTTCTATTCATCTACTCTCTCATACCATAAATAATCAATGAGCAAATATTCTGAACAGTAGTAGAAAATAGGCATCAAGAATGCAAGCTGTAAATGCCCATGGTGGCAAATGCCTGTAATCCCAGCACTTGGGGCCTGAGGCAGGAGCACTGTACAACCACAAGGCCAGTCTGGACTACATAGTGAGTTCAAGGCTAGCCTGAACTACATAGAGATACCCTGTCTCAAGAAAACCAAAAAGAATGTAGGCTGGAGAGCTGGGCTACATTTGAATCCCAGTTCCACCAAATCCTAGCTGTAAAACTTCAGACTTTGCTTAACCACATTCACTGCACTGCTGTTTCTCCATCTGCAAAAGGTGATGTAATGGATTCAGCAGAGGCTCCCAGAAAGACCTGGCTGCATCCCAGGACCTGTGGATGTGACCTTATTTAGCAAAAGGGTCTTGGCTGGCTTAATCACATTAAGAAAATCTTTACATGTGATCATCTTTGATTATCTGGATACCTCCAAATTCAACAATAAAAGTGCTTAGAAAAAACACACAACGTGGAGATGCACAGACAGGGGAAGACACAAAAGAAGGCAGCATGAAGTCACAGCCAGAGAATGGGTGAGGCAGCCCCAAGGGGTGGCGACAGGAACCGAAGGCTGGAAGAGGCGAGGAAGTCTCCCCTCCATCCTTCGGAGGGATGATGGCCCTGCCCCCAGCTCCACTGCAGACTTCTGAGCGCCAGCTCTGTGACAAAATACATTTATTTTCTCTATTTTATGAAAAACTAAAATAAAATTTTTCTAGCCAGATAGTAAGAGAATAACAATGGTTATTATACCATGTATCTTAGTCTGCAAAGTAGTTGCTTAGTGCAAGACATAAACCAAAGATTCTTACAAAAAAAGAAATGGATAATAAAGCAAACTTTCTTTTCAACGTTCTAAGATAAACTAGTCATATAAATGAAACCAATTAGCATATATATTTAAATATTTTAGAATTTCTCCCTACTTCCTATTTATCTCATGTCTACTTTTTTCTTTACATATATGAGGAACTATATATTATATATTATAAAGTATACTACATATATAGTATATGTCATAAAGTGTATATATATATATATACTCATTTATGAGAAATCATGCGATATTTGAGCTGTGTGTTTGACCTACTTAACATTGTACTCTCCAGTCTCATTCATTTACCTACAAATGCTTGACTTTATTTTTTTTTCTTTACTGCAGTGTAGTATTCCATTGTGTATGGATACTCTTAAGACATTGTTGGTGGAGATATAATATAACCACTTTGGAAATTAGTGTAGACATTCCACAAAAAAAAAAAAAACCAACCCAGAAATTCTAATTGACCCAGCTATCCTCCTAGATATAGTCCCAAAAGAGTTCAAATCGTCATATTATAGAGACAAACAGACCGCGGAACTAGCATATACCGTATGTCCATTGACTGGTGAAATGAGAGAGTAAATTATTTGCTTTAGCATGTTCGCAGTGGGGCTGTCAGTCATGGGCTTCACTGCCAAGTGGCCTGAGCCCCAGGTGCTGTACTGCATGACAGTCCCACTGAGAGGCAGGCTATTAATTTCATTAGCAAAAAGACTGATAAAAGTGATTAGATCTATTGGTACCACCAGTAGTACAAGCCGCTCACTGGGACCATTGTGTGTACCTCTGGTGGCTCAAGTTAGTAAGGTGTTAAGCCACATTTGTGTTAATCTGTTATGGCAGCCATAGGGCTAATAAAGATATGTACCTCACGGGTTATGACAATTAAATGAATTAATATATACAACACATTTAGAACAGTGCCAGCCCGATAGTGAACGCTGAAGCCGTCTTAGTTTTTACCCCTGTGCTGGATTCCAAAGAGCACAGGAAAAGGCAGAAAATCTTCCAGGATACTCAGGATAAATATGAGAATCAGGAAGCTGGGTAAGCGAGGGACCAGAAGTTGGAAAGTGCTCAGGGCCCGTGTGCACCTTCCAGGTTGCTAACTGCCGCCCACTGCAGGCACCAACAGCAAAATCAATCAGTCTTACATCTGTCCAGGTTTTCAGAGATGAGCAGCACAGAGAGGGGTTAACAGAATCCTTCCCCCTACCTTCTCCTCTTCACACCATCTCATTTCTGCCCTCTCAGGAGAGCCCATGCTGATGAGGACATTTGAAGCACATTTTCCGGGTTCAGCTGCCTCTTCTTTTAGCCTAATGATATTGGGAATAACAGTGACCAGGGTGGGGTAGGAGCGAGTAAGCCAGCGAGCGGGTGGTGGTGGAGTGCACGGCGGATCTATGCCAACTTGGAATGTTGGGTGACTTTGTAATAATATTTGCATGGCTGCTTTAGCCCTGGAAGTTAATTTTCTTCACCAGGAGACCTCTTATAGTGCAATCTAGTTTTACCCCAATCTATAAAACACCCTTTGACAAAATGGGGAGTCCAGTTGAAACCCTGCTGAAATCAGACATTTCACAAGTGTCCACTGGCCAACACCCCAAAATGCAGTTCTTATTGACATCTTATTTCATTAAACTCAGCTTGGTGGGCTCTCATCTTCTTCAGCGCAGAAACATACATATTGCAACACTTGAAGAGAGCTTGGGCCTGCCCCTGGTCACCTGTGTGCAAAACCAAGTCCTATCAGGAACAACCTAATATTCATGGCACAGAGAGGTCAGGCTGCTAAAGACACTCTTGGTGGCCAAATTGCCCCAACTTCTCAGCACTGAGGGCCGCTCCTGGGTGTGCACATTTGTGTACATACACCAAGCCACGCTATTACAGCGAATCTAAAACACACTTGTATCTCTGTGCTCCAGAGCAGCCTTCTAGAATACTGGGATCATGGTACCATCTGGGGATCTTTAGGCAGGATGAGCCAGGATGGTCTCTGCAGAAAGGCACAAAACTCGGTGTTTATTCTCTTCTCTAGATTGCTAGGAAAGCTGCTAGAGCCAGGCAGGTGCCCTAGAGCCCAAAACTCCCTGGCGCTTGACCCCTCCCACCTGCTCCCTGCCTTCCTCCCCCTACTGAATACACTGTGATCCAAAGCTGTCTTCTTTGCCACCCCCCTCCCAGCTTAGGCAGAATCCAGCTAGGGAACTGACTTTGGCTTTCCACAGAACCAAGTATGTCCCCTGCTCATGGTAGGAATTCTACGCTGCATTGTGTGAATACCATCTTTATTTTTAGCAAAGCAGGAGGACCGCTCCTCTGAGGCCAGGACAACAGGGTATGTGTGTTTTATCTTGGATGATTTGGTTGAGGTGGCAGAGTGGAGTCTAGTGCTTGCTAAGCCAAGTACGGGAGGTGTCAGAGTGTTGATAAAATGAGGCCAGGCGTGGCTGGGCTCACGTCCATTTCCACTCCTGCCAAGCACCTCCAAGGACCGAGTCTGGGGAGCCATTCCATTAAATGTACCACAGAAGCCCCTCCTCAGCAAGCCGCCAAAACACCATAGATCCTATCTGGAAAGAGCTAAATTTACTGCAACCTGAAGGCAAGTGATTGGATTATACTCTTTCAAGGATTTGCAGACCCTCAGGAGTTTGTGGTTTTAATTTTTAACCCCTTGTGGGCATCTTGACATTTCAGACCGCTTCAGACAGCAACGCTCCCCCCACACCCTGCCACTATCTCACGCTTGCAACAATCCCACGTGCAAAATGAGTCCGCTTTTTCTGCAAAGTCGCACCTCGACGCTGCTTCTCCATAACCTCTTCGTGTGTCCTGGAGCACTTGGTGGGCCACAAAGACAGTCAGCAGCCTAAAAGCGAAGGGTAACTTCACGGGCCGGATGTTCGCCATTCTCTGGCTTCGTCAGGCTGTGCATAAAGAGAGCTACGAATCTGAAGATTCGGATTTTCTGCAAGGCAATACTCAGAATGCATCCGGGAAGTGAAGCAGGCATAGAGCAGCCAGGCCCGCTCAGGACAGGGACTGAGCATGCGCAGAGGAGGTGTCACTGGCATCTGCAAGAGGCCCCAGCCAGGCCAGCCTCTTCCCACCACCGGAGTGACTTCACGGACAAATGCTCCTCTCTGAACACTCGGTGTCCTAGCAAGCCCTCCCTGGGCTCCTTAATCATTCCACAAAGGGCCTCTTCAACCACCGAGTTTCCAAGCCGTGAGTGCTATCTCTAGTGCTTTCTGCACACATTTGTCAACAGAATGTAGAACTCTAACACACCATCAGAATGAATCAAATGACCCAGCTGGCTCCAAGTCCTCCTTCTGCCCAGAATCCACGGCAAATGCATTCTTTCCCAAATTTACCTTCCCTCCCCACCCATTTCTAGGATATGGATAATAGGAGATGAAAAGATTAAAAGTTGCAAATGCCATAAAAGGATCTACCACGGTATGCAACCTATAGATAAGTCCAAGAACAACATAATCTAGACATAAAACTCTTCTATTTCCTTAAAAAAAATATCCTATACATTTTGAAACTATATTGAGTTTAGTAAATAAAGTCAATTGCCCCTTTTCCTCCTTTCTTCACTCATGAGAGTATTTGTTTTATCGTTCTACCTATAACAGAAGACACGTTAATAAAGCCCAGGGGATATGCAGATGTTTAATTCTTCCTCACCCACCTGCATCGTGCACAGCTGGCAGCAAAACATGATAAAGTGCAGGTTGTGATTCTAGCTCTGCTTGGCGAATGGGGCGGGCTCCCTGCGTTCCTTGGCTCCAAGCTTCCTCAGATGCAGGAACTGAGAAGTACAACCACAGTGTCCCTGTCCAGACCACAGTGGCAGGGGAAATCACCCAGGCTTTTCCTGCTCAGGGCCCCACAACTGTCCTTGCATAAGAGGGAAGTGAATTAC
The DNA here is from genome assembly GCA_002564305.1 of Octomys mimax. Taxonomy (NCBI): domain Eukaryota; kingdom Metazoa; phylum Chordata; class Mammalia; order Rodentia; family Octodontidae; genus Octomys; species Octomys mimax. The sequence continues at coordinate 10,303 of NDGM011193083.1, read as the reverse complement.
AGATGTCACCAGTGCAACAAGCCGAGATGAAAAGCAGGCAGACTGAGAGATTCCTTAGATGGGAACAGGGAAGCCAGATGGCTGAGAAGGTCCAAAGCTGGTCAGCCAAAGCTGAAGGAAAGCCTGGGTGGATCTGCTGGAAAGGCCTGCTTTTTTCTTTCTCATTAAACTTTTTTTTTAATCGGTCTCAAAATTCTGTGACAGATTTTTGGTCAAGTTGTTTCCATTAAAAAGTATTGATTTATAAAACTAATAACTTAAAAACTGCCACACACACACACACACACACACACATACACACAAATAGATGGTCCACAAAACATTATTCTTTCCTTCTAAGGTTTTATGGTGCTTTGGACAAGGCCTGCCTCCTACGAGCAGGGCCTCTCCCTGACTCCCTGACATAGGTGAGGGGCTTCCTCACTGCTCACCATGCTATTCCAAAGGACCCCTGCGTGCCAGATGCTGTCTTTGGGGGACTCACACACACCCCAGCACCTCTCTGGACCCTTCCGAGGAACAGTTCTGAAGCAGCCATTGTACCCATTTTACCCAGGAGCAAATGAAGCCTCTGAAATTCCAGTGGTCAGCCAGCAAAGGGCTCTCTGCACTGCCCGGATCCCAGCCGTCCGGAGCCCTTCCCATCCCTCTTGGTGGCCACCAAAGGTGCGCAGGGCTAGAGGCACCTCCTTGGGCAGCAGCTGTCCCACAGCCTCTCCACCCCACCCCAGCCTCACTGAGTGCCTTCCTTGGTCTCAGCAGTTGCCCTCTCTTCCAGGCAGACCCCACCATCCCCTTAGCTCCTTTCCTGGTGCTGGACTGTGGCTCGCTCTCTCCAGTGCCACCCACAGCCCCTGCTTCCCTCCAGCCCCCCAGGGAAGGCAGATGTCAGAACTGCCCTGCACTTGCTCTTGAGGGTCTCTGGCCCTCCCCACCCCAGCACCCCTTTTCTGGCTTCTCCATTCTCTCCACTTTTGCCTGGGAGGGAGCACTGGGGAATCTCCTGAGTGAGCCTCCCTCAAGGCTCCTGCCTACCCCAGATGCTCTGGGTGGTCCGTGGCTGGTGCATGTCTGGATCCCACTCACCATCTTGCTCATCACTTTCTCCCTTATCCCTTGTGATCTGGCTCCACAATCATCCTTCACAGACCCTTCCCAGTCTGTCATCAGCCTTCTCCTTCCATCCCTCTGGGTGTCAGCTCTTCTTTTAGACTTTCCTGCCTGACTAGCTGTCCACCTGCCTCCCTCAGGGGCTTGTCTGGTTCACTCTCCCCATCTCTGAAATAGAACCTGCCCTACTTGGAACTGTGGGGACACTTCTATTCTTAATCTTTATTTATTTATTTTTTGAGACAGGGTCTCACTATGCAGCTCAGGTCAGCCTTGAAGTCAGTACAGAGCCCAGATTAGCCTTGAATTCACAGTGATCCTCCTGCCTCAGCCTCTGGAGTGCTGGGAACACAGGTGTGCACCACCATGCCCAGCTACGGGGACACTTTTGAAGATAGAAAAGAGGTTAAAACTGGTGCATCTCCAAGTTTGTACTCAAAGAGATGCACCTCTCTTTGCCTGTGGTACAGATCTTCTATGGGCTCACTTTCCTTGGGTTTTCTTTTCTTGTGGTTGCCCTGAGATGCACGTGGGGCCACGTTTGGAGTGGGATGTTCCCTACCACTGTGGTCTGAGTCACTTAAACCCAGGCAATCTAGACCAAGGTAGTAACCCCAGCTGTGTAATCCTGTCCAGCCCATGAGGCCTGCAGCCTCCAAGTCAGGGTCCAGATAATATCCTCAAGTACAATGAGCCTGGGATGTTTTGCCTTGTCTCTCTTCCTGTCTAACCTGGGGATGATGATAGGCAACTGTCCCAGGGTTATTTGAACCTGAATATGATAAGGTCCTAGAGTGATAAGCCCAGGGCAGCTTGATAAGGATGCTCAAAAAATAAATAAATAAAAAGAAATTAAATTAAATTTAAAAAGGGGGCCAGGGAGATGGCTCAGTTAGAGTAAGCATTTGCCCAGCAAGCACAAGGGCCTGAGTTCAACACCCCCAACTTCTGCCAAACAAACAAACAAACAAACAAAAAAAAAAGATAAGCATGTTCACAGGGGCTGCAGGAACAGAGTGGAGGTTAAAGGAGAAATGCTCCTCATCTCCTGGAGAGCAGCGGAGAGTCACCGCAAAGGAAGTGGCCATTAAGCTGGATCCTGAAGAATAATCAGTTTATCAGGATAATGAGGAAAAGAGATTCTAGGAGCCAATCCCTACCACTGCCAACTAAGAAAAATAGCTTTGGAAAGTCACAAATCATGGTAGATCATGAGGTCTATGCCTCCTGTCTATATGGATCTGTGTGTGTGTGTGTGTGTGTGTGTGTGTGTCTGTGTGTGTGCTGTGTGATAAATCAAGAGTGCATAGAATTTGTAATTTATCCACAGGAAGCCACTGATAGGTTTTACAAGGAGAAGAAATGAAGACCGAGGATGAGAACTATCCAAGGATCGCTCCAGCTTCCTGGCTTGTCAACTGTAAAATCCCCGAACTCCCTATTTTAGTCCATGTATTTATGCACATAACCTGCAGCTGATTTTAGTTTCTGCTGCCCACTTCAGACTAAAGGCTGCGCTTGGAGGCTATTTCTGACAAGTCTTCACCTTCTTCCTAGCCACTGCCTTCCTCCCGCTCAACCTCCACTGTCTCCCACACCATCTTGCTGAAATGATCTCACTGGGCTCCTGGCTCCTCACACTTTCTGCAAGAGCAAAAGTGTGCAGCCTGACTGTGTGTACCTCGCTGACCTACTGACTGGAAAAACTCCGCTCTTCCCCTCCTTAGCTCAGCCTTCTGCCCCACGGAAGCCCAAAAGGTTTAGTCCTAACTCAGGACCAACCTTTTAGCACCCATCTCTTCTGCCTAGGACCTCTTCCACAAAGGCTGTCAGATCCTCTTAGTTGAAAGCAACTGCGTTTAGCTACTGACGTCACTGATCCCTATAATGTCAGCTACTTGGAAGGCTGAAGCAGGAGTATTTCAAGTTTGAGACCAGCATGGACAACTTAAGGAAAACACATCTAAAAAAATAAATAATATAATATTAATAGGTTAGAGATGCAGATTAGAACTCTGAGTTTAGTCCCCAGCACTAAGAAGAAAAAAAGGTGTCTTCCTCCATATGGCCCAAATGCTTTATTTGCACCGCACATTGGTTACTTTATTCATCCAGTTATCCCTTCATTCCTTTATCCAATAAGCAGGAGCCCCTACCCCATGCCTCAGTGCACTGGTTTCCATCACGGCTTTCCATAGATTCATTCCTCTTGCTTTTCCCACCAGGCCGACACCCTGGCAGCAGGGCGTGTGCCTCTCTCACCTACGCACATCCCCTGGAAGCTCTAGGCCCAGCAAACCACAGGTGCTCCAAAAATAAAATGATTGAAATGAATGGGGAAATTATGATAAGTTTCCTTAAATAGTAAACTGTGGTAAGTGCATGCAAAATCAATTTTAACGATAGATTTAAAATATGATTCAATATTTTTCCACGAGCATATTAACTATGTCTAGGGAGGTGCATTTATAGCCTCTACATGATTCTGGCGCTTCCTCTTCCAGCACTACCCCCCCCCTCCAGCCTATACCCCTCCAACATACCAACTCCCCAGCACTATGGGGCTTTTATAGGAGCAGCAGCTCTTGGCCCACCCTAATGGAAGGAAATGTTGATGAAGCCAGGGGTGTGTTCTAAGGCAGTCTATTCTATCCCCCCCCTGCCCCCACAGGCTGGCAGCCCTCCCACACCGCACCTCTAAGCTGCACTACCTACTTCGCTCCCACCCACAATCCCAGACCAGACAAGCTGGCCCAGTAGGAAAAGCAGGGCCCTGATGCACAAGCCCCCCCCCCCCACCACAGGCTAGATGTGGGAGACCTCCCTGGAGGAGACTTGTGGTCCAGGACAGCCAGCGCAGATCCCTTTCTGCAGACACTAAGACCATCTCCATAGCTTCATCACGGATTCTCAAGGGAAGAACACTGCAATAGACTCTACTGGGAGGCAGGGGTGGAGGGTGGGGATAAGAGGCTGGACCTGCAGGACCCAGCATGGCCCACCCTCCCGCCAAAGGGAGGTCTGGCCTCAGGACTGCCCTTGAGCCTGCCATTCCTGGCTCTGCCACCAGCCCAAGCTAGACCCCGTGCTCTTCACACCCCAGTGTCCCTTATCAAGGTCTCTTCTGCTTGGACAGGCTGCTGAGGACAGCTTCCTGGCAAACTCCCGCCAGGGGTCCTGGATCTTTCCCCTACTGAATTCAGCCTCGCGCTTTAATGGATTATCCAAGGATCAAGGAAGACTGGCAGCCCAAAGCTTTAAAATGTAAATGCAAATCTGAAGTTAGGGGCGGGACCAGGTTTTAGGAAGAATTCGACTTCAGAGGGAAAAATTTCCCTACTGGAGCCTTCTCCATCTCCCCAGCGGATGCCAGTGCCGGACCCAAAGCTGCCCTTGCGCCCCGCGCGCCCCCTCCACTCCTTCGCCCGGCTCACCTCTTCGAGTGGGGAGGGAGCCAGGGACGCAGAAGCACGGGAGGAGGAGCCCGAGACGGTACCCGAGGCCGGAGTACTTGAACCAACCCACTCGGCGGAGGAGGGGACTAGACAACCACCCCGGGATAAGCAATGCTGACCCTGTCATCAATGTCCCCAGCAGTTTGTCTCTGGTTGTCCCACTGTCACGAACCCGCTCTGTACAGCCAGTTCTCCCCACCCCTCACCTCCGACCCGATGGAAGAGGAGTTTGTACCACCCAACGCGGGACCCCGTCCGAGCGCCGCACTCACCTTGCAGGGGTTAGGGGTCCCGCGCCTAATTTGTCACTGAACTTTCCCCTGCGCATCCACACGGTCTCGGGGTGCCAAGCTCCCCGCGCCCCTCGCCCACCCGAACCCCACGTCCGGGCTGCCGCGGGACTGTGGCTTCACCTGCTCGCTGCTCGGCGGAGGCTCCCGCTGCTCCCAGCGCGCAGACCCAGGCGCCGCCCGGCGGTCCCCGCGCAGCTGCTGCCTCGGCGCCTGCCAGGAGCTGCCGCGTCGTGGTTCACCCGCAGCCGCCGGAGGCGCGATCCCAGCCCTCTCGGCTCGGCCCGCTGCTCTGGTGGCGTCCGCCGCAGCCTCCCCCCCGCGTTCCCTGGCCGAGGCTAGCACGCGCCGGCACTGGGAGTCGGCTCCTCTCAGGCAGCGCCGGGGATCCTCCGAGCCTCCAGGATGGGCGGGGATTCCCTCCCTCTGGTTGATTCGAGGGGCGGGAACTCCCTTCCTGGAGTGACAGGGATGGGGGCGGGGATTCCCCCTGCAGGAAGGACAAGGTGGGCGGGGATTCCCCGGAGCGAGCCTCTGGGCTGGCAGGACGTCTCTCCCGTGGACTAGCTGTTCTGGTGAGCCCGCTGCTTAAACCTGCGGATCTTGGGAGAAAATGATCCAGGGAGAAAGTGGCTCAGAAATTCCAAGCAGGCGGGCCTTGGGGCGCCACCTAGGTGCAAGTGTGAGAGCTAGAGGACTTGAAGTTGCTTTTGCATGGCATTTTACACAGATAGCATCAAAAAAAAAATGCCCATTACCTTATCAAAGAATGAGGTGGAGAGGCTAGGGAGATAAGAAAAGGGTGAAGCCCCAGCCCCACCCCATTACCCTTGGCGTCTGGTCCTTAGATACTAAAATTAATTTAGCACTGGCTTGAGAATTTCTGGAGAGGGACCTCTTGCCCCCTGACGCTGCTCGATCCCCAGTGAAGAAGGCCCGAGAGGGAATCCCCGGGTGAGGTGGTGCTTACGGAGCCCGAGAGCGCTAGCTGGGCACTCTGCTGAGAGGACCTTGCGCACCAGTACCCGGCACCCTTGGCCTTGGTCCAGGTCACTCGAGGAACAGAAGCCCCACGATTTTCGAATTCTTCCAGTGGATTTTCAGGAAGGCCTTCGAATATTTTTGGTTCTTTTTCTTGTTATCCTTGTCATTCTGCCTACCCCAGGGAGAGGATGATAAGAACATAATAGGGAGACTGCGTAGCTCTGCAAATTAAGCTCTCTTAAGAGGAAAGAGCTGGTCTTTTTCGAGTGTTAGAAGATAAGAGTAAAAACATATGAAAAATTACAAAACTTGGAATAATGAATGGTTGAATAATGCTTTTGACATTTTCTGCAGAGCAGTAATTGGAAATCTTTGATGTGAGGGGGTTGGGGATAGGGATGGGGTGGGGCAGCGTTAGGCTGCAGTCTTGCCCAGTAAGGCAATGAGCTCTGGCCTCTTGGAAGAGCAGAGACACATCAGTCACCTGCACAGACTCCTTAGAGCTGCCCGCAGCATCAGGGATGGGAGTGTTCCCGAGGCATTTGGAGGTGGTATTTTTGGCACGGATTGGGGTGGGTTCGATTCAGCTCTTCTTCAGCATTTATAGTTATCAACCCAGTGAGAGCTGCGCCTGCACAATCCAGCCATCACGTATTAGGAGCTGAGCATTCTCAGGCATCTGCGCTTCTCTTCCTATCTGCAAATAGGGGAAACACATAGCGTGCAGAACTGCTGCAACGATCAGCAGTAGCACAGCTATTCAGCTCAGCGCTCAGGAGGTGCTCAGCGAAATGGTAGCTTGCTCTGAAAGGAATTACTGGAACGCCCCTGAATGCTTCCACCTTGTAGAGGGCGGGTGTTTTTCTGCTTGGTTTTCGGACCCAGGCTCATCTTCCACCATTCCCTGTCAATCTCTGGAGTCATGAAGGGGCAACTCACGTCTCTCAGCCTCTGTGTCCTGTACACCGCGCCGGCCTACCTCCTCCAGCACCCTCGAAAGGTTGACGGAATAAATGAATGTGCACTGTGATAGAATGAATTATAACTGGAACCACACGGACTGTTACGTCTCGCCACTCCACTCCAGTCCTTTCATTCTGGCCATGTCCTGCTAACCTCTTTCCTCTGCCAGAATGACATCCTCACTCTCCTGTGTTTGCTGAAGTCCCAGGGTGAAATGCTCCATCTTCCTGGAAAGCTTGTTGGAGCACCAGCACCAATGTCCGGCGTGCTTATCCTCAGTAGCTTCTGCAGCGATAGCTCCTTCTGCCAATTGCTATCCAAACCCTGGTCAGGTATACCAGTTATAGCGAGCAGTGTGCTGTCTCCTACCCTTCTAGCTCATGGGGTCCTGGAGGGAAAGGGACCTAGTCCTTCCAGAGTCCAGTATGCCAGAGTGTTCAACCTGATAGCCACTCAATAAATATGTGCTAAATTAAAACAAATTGTTAAACCCGCGTGTGTCATGTGTAACGTGTTATCCACAAGTATCATAAGCAGATATATTATTTTATCATCTTTCTCCTTCAGACTTTGCCCTGCTGACCTGCTTAAAATACTTCTGTTTCAATCACTTTTCCTCTGATATTTTTCAGATATTTTTTGGTAAGTTCTTGGCTGCTAATAATAGCCCAACTCACAAGGGGTCAATCAAATGCATGGAAATTTTGTTTTGCCCTGGCAGTCTTGTCAAATTGGAAAGTTGACAACTGAAGGCATTTATTTTCCAGTGTTTGAAGGTCAAAATGTAAATCCTTTCTGCCCCCTTGTTAAATATTTAGTCACAGATTAGTGCTTCTATCCATTTTGCCATTTAATTTGTTGCTCATAATATACATGGTGTGGGGGAAGAGGCTGCATATAGAAAAGCCAGGTCTTAAGAGCAAGGAAAGGCTGAAATGATAAACAACAAAATCTATTACCCCTGGCTACAGTGCATCAGTGACAGGTGAAAGGACACCGTGTCCTTCAGATAAGTCCAAGTAGGTTGCCAGGGACTGCAGTGGCATTTGGCTTACCTCTGAGCTGTCTCCTTCTACGAGGAGTCTTCCACCAGGTAGCTGGAATGGAAACTGGAAGCTGCATCCACTCTTGAAAAGCCTGCTTTCCATCTTCCCCCCTCAGCTGCTCTTCCAAGCACTTTTCCAGGGAAAAGGAGGCGCCTTAGTCAACAACTGGCTTCATTCCCTTTCTCCTCCCAGCCTCTGTTCATTTTATCTCCAAGATGATTCTAGCTTCCTGTTTACCTAGCTAATTATTCTCCTTTCTTTCTTCTGTACATTTCTGAGGAGCTAAATCTTCTATTCACGACCTGACCTCATATTGGAATGAGCCATCCCCTGCAAACAAACAAACAAACAAAAACAAAATAAAATAAAAAGAAAAGAAAAGGAAAGAGCTTAAACAAGCAAATAAATGAAGAACAGCAAAAAATAATAATGACAGGAAAACATCCACCCATTGCATCCCAGTCAGGTCTCTTTCAGGGTTCTCTGGAGATTCGACAATTCACACACTGTAATCCCCATCCCCTGAAATCTCCAGATTAAAGCTTTCTGTCGGGGGAGGTCCCTGAGGCCGCATTCTTAACTGAACCCCAGTGGCTGCAGTTTGAGTAGTTCATAGACCACACCCCGAGAAACTGAGATAAAATGCAAATAGAAGAGCATGGTGGCACACCCCTGTGATCCTAGGACTTGGGGAGCTGAGGCAGGAGGATCCTGCAAGTGTGGGGCCAACTGGATGACACAGTGAGTTCAAGGCCAGCCTGGCCTGCCTAGCAAGAACCTTATCTCTAGAAAAAAAAAAAAAAAAAAAAAAGCCCACGTTCACTTTCCAGTATTGATCACTGTGGGGATAAATTTTGTTTTAAACCTGGATGAACATTTTGTAATACTTATTTGGTATTAGGCTTAATCTTTTATGAGCAATATGCAACATGGATCGGCCTTTGATGCAGGCTCTTTTACGTGCAGGAAAGCTGGGCGGGCTGGTATTGTAGGCAGCTAAGTTAGATGGAAATTAATAGGCAGTCAGACAGGGCTGAGCACCCAAGGGAGTCAGCACTGAGGGAGAGCACACACCACAGCTGTGGCTGGAGGTGCCTCGGAAGAAGGCAAGACCTCAAATGGCCTCATTTACATACTTCCCTACAGGACAAACAGAAGTTTGAGATTATATTGTAATTGGTATCACCCTCTTGGGATTTCCCATAGGTATAAGCCATTATCTCACTAAGGGAGGGCCCTCTTCCCACCCACTAGGGCTAAGGCTAAGACTAAGATCTCTAAAACTGAAGGCAAGACTAAGACCAAGGTGAATGATGTCATCCGTATGCCTTTGCTGTGATCCCCCAGTAGTGAATACTGATTCACTGTTGGATCAATATTAGCTCAGCAGCTGGACTTGTATTCTTATTGGCTGACCTGTTTGTACCCACATCATGACTTGGCCCTTTAAAACATTCTCTGGAGACATGACCTTGGAGGCAACCCACTTAGGATGCCCCCTGTCTCTCAGGAGCTGGTCCTACTTCCCATTCCTATTCCCCAGCTCCCAACTGTGTATGCTTCATTCCTTTGGGCACCTATCCTCTCCTCCTAAATGATTCCCCCACCAGCGCCCAAGAAATCATATATATATCTGATACAAGGTCTCGCTACACAGCTCGACTCGTAGTGATCCTTTTATGTCAGCCTCCCAGCACTGGGATTACAGGCCTGCACCACTGCACCCAATTTCAAAGGCTGGCTCAGCATGCCCGGGGTTCTGTGGCCAGCACAGCACGCAGTACCAGGTATCAAACCCAGGTCCTTGCACTTGACAGGCAGGCACTTAGACCACCGAGTTATCTCCCCAGCCCATTTTTCCCATTCTTAATCTCCATTGTTCCTTGGAATGCATTCTTTGATTTAGGGGAATATGAACTTGATACATCAGGTTGAGAGCTATATCTTTCCTATCTCAGAAAGTATGCCTATAATCCCAGCAGTTAGGAGGCTGAGGCAGGACTATCACTGTGAGTTTGAAGCCAGCCTGGACTGTATAAGCCATCCTGCCTTGAATAAACAAAGAAACAAAGAAACAAGTAGAAAACAACAAATATATGTAAGGGAAAAATATGTAAGTATATGTAAGTACTCTTTGTCCTATGTATGTTGAAAATGAAGTAAGATGTGGTGGTTTTGTAGGATTATGTCTGCAATCCCAGCATTTTAGAAGCCTGATGCAGGAAGATCTCTAGTTCAAGATTAACCTGGGCAATTTAGCCATTCAGGGAGAATTTGTCTCAGAAATAAAATAATGAAAAGGGCTGGAGGTGCAGCTCAGTGCAAAGGCCCTGTGTTCTCTGTGTTCAATCTCTAGTACCCTTGTCCCTGAGGATGAGATGCACTGCATTCGTGAGCGTGGCATGGTAATTTATGCAAATATGGTTTGTTATTTTCAATATTACTGTACATGTAG
>NDGM011193081.1:0-12258 GCA_002564305.1 Octomys mimax | reverse complement strand
TCTGTCTGTCTGTCTGTCTGTCTGTCTGTCTCTCTCTCTCTCTCTCTCTCTCTCTCTCTCTTCTTATTTAACTACTCACACTGCTTGTTGTACTCATTCTATCTGATATTTTGGCTTTGTTCATGTCACTGTCTCTCTCTACACTACTCTTGAGTATTTTTTGGAGCACAGGTTTGAGGCTTCTGTATCTCCTAAATTATTATTTATCACGAAATGATTTTAGTTTTTCATCAATTTTGAAAAATATTTTTCCAAGATATATTAGTCTGAGTTGCAAATTATTTTCTTTTAGGGTTTGAAATACTCCAAACTCTTCTGGCCTTTATGTTCATGCAGAAAATTTTGTTGTAATCCTATTGTGTTTAACTTTATATGTGATTGTTTTTCCTTTCCCTTCCATCTTTTAAGACTTTGTCTTTTTCTTGGACTTTTGGGATTTTTACTATGCTATGTTGTGGAAAGCCTCTTTTTTCATTATGCTTATTTGGTTTTCTGCAGCCTCCCTTACCTGTATGGTGAGCTCTTTCTCCAGTCTTGGAAAATTCTCTGCTACGAATTTCTGTTAGCAGAATTTTATTCTATGTGTGCTGTCTTCTAATTTCTCTCTGATTCCAATTAGCCTTAGCTTAGTCTTCTTAGTGTCATCTAACAGCTGTTGGACAAGTTTTTCTTTCTGTCTCATCTCATTAAAAGTTTCTCACAATAAATTAGTTTGTATTTCTATTTTGTCCTTGATTTACAAAACGTTGCCTTCACTTTGATCATTTCTGCTATTTATGAATTCCATAGAATTCTTTACCTCTGTCGTTTCTGCTTGACACCTTTTCCTGGAGTCTTTTTCCTCAGTAAATGTGTCGTTAAAGTTTTGAAGCACTTTGGTCAGCTTTTTCAATATTTGCATCTTACTGAGCCACATTGTTCAATATGTTCATTAGTTGTGTCATCTTTTGGGTTACATCTTCTTTGAATTTTCAGGGTTTCTTTAATTCCTCTTCAATCACTTTGTAAAGGTCAGTTATTTAGTATTTGCTCTCCCTTTTATCATTGACCTTTGGTTCTATTTTGGAGAGTTGGAAAATCTTCAGGGGCATTGTGTTGCCTTTCATCATATTTCTCTCTCTCTCTCTCTCTCTCTCTCTCTCTCTCTCTCTCTCTCTCTTTCCTTTCTGTCTTTCAAATGCATTTAAGTGAAATATATTATTTCAAATATAGCTGCCCGTTCAGTTTAAAATATGCTTCAGAATGGTGATGCACTTATTTTTTTACCTACTACGCATGGTGTTACTCTCTGCCACATGAAAGGGAAATTATTTTGAGGCTTTTTGAGCCCACATTTGCTCAATTGGAAAGGAGTGGAAAATAGGTTTTAAAAATAGTAATAACGTCCTCTCCACAGAACATCTTGGGAGGAGCCATTTCAGCTCTCTCTCTCTCTCTCTCTCTCTCTCTCTCTCTCTGTATGTATGCATGTGCACTCATGCTGAGGGTTGAGGTCAAGTAGAGTGAAGAGGGTTTTTTGTTGATTTGAGGCTCTTCCTAATTAGATTCTGTTTTCTAGAGATTTGTTCTTAGCTATATTTATCCAGAAGTTTTGTTTTCCACTTTAACATATTCAATATATTGTGTTGGACCCTGCCACCTTATTGTTGTCCCTTAGACAGCTGTCTTCTTTCCTAGATTTAATAATCATCATTTCTTCTTCTTCTTCTTCTTCTTCTTCTTCTTCTTCTTCTTCTTCTTCTTCTTCTTCAATACCAGGAATCAAACTCAGGATCTTACATCTACCAAGTGGGTGCTTATGCTGCTGAGCTATCTCCTCGACCCTAGGTTTGACATTCTTAAACTTATGTTTTAATTAATAAATGGCATCTGATATTTTAGGGAAAAGATAATCATGCTTTCATGACAAAGATAATTTTAATGGTCAATGAAAGGAGCACTGAAAGGTTAGCTGTCCTCATCACTGAGCAACAATAGCTGCCACAACGTAAGAAAGGACAGGGCTTATTTTGCCTCACATTTCAGAAGTTTGGGTCCATGTTTAGCAGGTGTAAACATATACATGGAGTGGTAGGTGGCTGGCACTGAGGAAAACTGCACGTATCATGGTGGGCAGGAAGAAGAAAGTGAAGGGAGGAGCCAGGGAAACCTCATTCCAAATGATCCACCTTTTCCCAGAAGGCACAACTCCCCAACAGTATGTTTAGCTATCAGCTCGCCAGGAGACTCATCCCCCAGCAAATGGACTGCCCTTGGATCCCATCACATCCCAAGGACCCCACCTCTGAGTCCAGAATGTTTGGTTGAGGGATTCTTGATTTAAACCATAATATTAATCAACATTTTTCCTTGGCTTTACATTTTGTGTCAAAGATTATGTCATCCTTCCAATTAGCACTTTGAATCATCCCAGGATAATGGGTTTGTTCCATTGTATTGGGATTTTTCTTACCTTTTCCAAATTGAATATGAAATTTGAATGGTGTCCAAAAATCTCTTACTTAGAGTCCAGGAAGTGACAACAGCAGTAATGAAAAGATGTCATGACTTATTCTGTAGATAACCGTCTACAAAATGTTTTCCATGAGAGCCTATAACCTTGCAGTGAACAGTCAAGTAAAGGAGACATTATGAGATTACTTGCTTTTCATTTTGCTTCCCTGGGATTTCTAAACCATATACACCTTTCTCAGCTGTGTGCCTTTGTCTACTTGAACACAGATGCCATAAACTGGGTGATTTATGAGTAAGTTTTATTTATTTCTCGTAATTCTGAAGGCTGAGTCATACAAGATCAAGGTGCTTTCAGATTCAGTGTCTGGTGGGGGTCCATCTCTCAGAGACAGCAACTTTTTGTTGTGTTATCTAATGGTGGAAAGGGGCAACTTATCTCTCTTCTGTCTCTTTTGTAGGGATCTAATACCAATCATGAGGGCTCTGCCTTTGAGATTTACACACTCCTAATAGCCTCACGTTTTAACACTGAGAATAATGTTTCAATTTATGAATTAGGTATGGGGTAGGAGCACAAACATTCAATACATAGCCCCACACAGAAGTGGATGAAGTTGATGATGCTTTCTGAGAAAAAGATGCTATTGAATACGCTACTTACACGTAACTTGTGTGGGTTTAGTTACAATATTTAATTTCAAACATTTCTAGGGCCGGAGAGATGGCTCAGGGGAATAAGCACTTCCCTGGTAAGCACAAGGGCCTGAGTTCAATCCCTGGTTCCGCCAAAAAGAAAAAAGGGACAAACATTTCTAACTGTGATATCAGTGAGGAAATGGAGCCAAAGAGGTAAACTGTATTCCTAGAAAAGTGGAGGTCACTATTCCTTCTGCCCATCTTCCCAGACTGGCAAATAGAACACAGGCCTCGTCATGTAGGTAAAGAGCCTTCCTCCACCCCTAACTGACTTCGTGAGGGACTTGTCTTCAAGCACCACTCCTGTTGCAAATGCAAGACCATAAGGCAAGTTGCTACATTTCAAAATCAGGTTGTATGTGTACCATGGGCCTAGGCCTTGTCTGTAACTTCACCTGACAAGGTGAAGCCCTAATAGCCTTCACAGGGCTACCAAGAGGAATCAGAGAAAACCACTACCTTTTCTCAGAGGCTTCCTTTTTCCCTAAAGACAGACTCTGCTGTGGTGTTTTTGACCTCTGTTCAACAGACCCAGAAAATATGATGAATGGGAGAGAGCAAGATTTTCTGGGGTGGGGGGGGAAGCCATCTTTCATGCTCAACAAGAGGCCTAGAATCAATGAAGTCCCTGAGCATCATGCTACAGTTGAGAAAATGGAGCTTGGGTAACTTTATAGAACATCAGCAAAGATAGAAGTACTGTCAGAGTGTACTTTCCCTTCACCATTAAGGTCGACCCAAGAGGAGATACCCTTCAACTCAGGTGTGAGGTAAACATGGATGCAAGGAGTAAAGACACATTAAAAAGAGAGAGCAACTTATGTACATGTTGTCAATTTATAAATGCACCTGCTATCCCTAAGACAGAGCAAGCATGGCTGGCCCTGTTCCCCACCACTTCCTGACTCATGGTCTATTTTCTCATTTTGGAGGCCTCATCCACTCTTAATGTTCTTTTGCAACTCACTGTTATCAATATATTGGGTACCAGGGATGAGCACCTAGGACTGTGCATTCAGGGTTCTGTACCAGTCCAGGAAGAATCTTTGTTGTACATCTACTAGTCTCCCCATTAGAATCACAAAAGAACTAGACACCAATATATCTACATGACTCACTCACTGAGCCCAGAGTAATTCACCTCACTATGTCAGTTATTTGACAATAAATGCAGTTGTTGTTAGATGTTCATGGGTCTCTACAGGGTCTCTGAGGCTCCATGGAGATGTTACCTACTTACACATCTTGGTTTGCTGCTTCATGAGCCAGCTTGGGGTTGGAAAGTTTAAGAAGTTAAACTTACCCTCCTGTGTTGATGATATTTGTGTATGAGCTATAGAAGTCTATATAAGTGTCTAGTAGGCTATTTTTAAGATAGCTCTATTTGTAAAGCTTATTTCAAGTTCAGATTATAAATTCAGGCATATTATTAGCATACAACTCCTTATCAATAATTTTAATCTAGTTGTTTTCCTGCTAGATAAGGTAATAGGTATTTTTACAGAGATGGGCTGGTTTTGCCTACTAGCACCATAAGAGAGCAAAGTAGCAAGTCAGTGTGGAGGTGCTGGTGGTGCATTACAGAGGGAAGAAAAGGAAACACTGAAGATGGTCTTTGCTCCCTCTTCAAATTCATTCAAACTGTTATGTTTATACTGAATTGTAGCCCTTTATTTTGTTCATGTGCTGTACGACACTCGGCGTATTGAGTCCACTAGGAGGAAGTAGCTACTGTCTTTTGAAAATATTGCCGGATGGCTTGTATCACAGGCACTTTTCCTGTAAGCTCCATATAAGGTGCTTTGTCGTATGAGGTATCCTGGTCCTATTGCCCTATCTCAGCAAAGATTCATCATCTCATAAATACATATGACTAAAAGCCTTTTATTCCCAGCTGAAATTACTCAGCATATTTTAAGAATATTTGAACATCAAAAGACTCCCCCTCTTGGTCACATGCAATACCAGATTTGCTAAGCCACGTGGACAGCGTTGTTGGGACTTAGGTGTCTCATAACCTGGGTTGGAAGAAAATATTTCTGAGGGTCTCATGCTTCTTCATATGACTTTACCTTATTCTATCACTAGGGATCCCTGTTACCAATGAACCAAAGTTAGGGAGCATTGAAATGGGCCCTCAAATTTTCCTACTTTTCCAAAGAGGAAATGGAAGGTCAAGAAGGTCAAATAACAGGTTGTTATGGTTGGTATTAAAAATGTCCCCAAAAGGCTCATGTGTTCAGAGGTGGGACTTCTGGAAGAAGATTAGATCATGAAAATGTTAAACTCATAAATGGCCAAATGTTGTGCTAAGTTGTGAGGCCTTGTTGGAGAAAGAAAATGGTTGGGCTAAGACCTGGAAGGGAATACCCTTTATTGCTTACTGATTTCTCTTTCTGTGTGTCACAAACATGAGTACAAAATTCATGGCCCTTGGTTTTCTATGCAAAGTCAAGATATTCAGTGCTAGTCACAGAACTGGATTGAAAGTCATGCTTTGGAGTCAGGTAAATGGTTCTGTTCTGGCTCATCTACTCCTGTGTGCCACGGGCTTGGTACTACTTAACCTCCTGGATCCTGTTTCCTCATCAGTAACATTGTGCCTACCTCATAAGATTTCTGTGAAATTTAAACAAGACTAAAGGATTTGAAGCAGTTAGCACAATGCCTGGTGCACACATAGATATCCAAATGTGAGAGTATTAAGAAGGAGGATTTCCCATTTGGCTATGCACTCATGCTTGATTCTGTTGCTGAGCATATAGAGTGATATGTAAAAGATACTATAGCTTGAATGTGGTACAAGTGTGATCCACAGGCGCTCACTTTGGGACGTTGTCCTCCAGTATATTGATGTGAGAGGCGGATGGTACCTTTAAGAGGCAGGCTTTTTGAGAGTCCATGATGGGTGTGGCCCTCAGCAGGAATTTGTGTCTTCTCTTGAGACTTCCCTTCATCCCTAAAAGAGCTAGATGTTGTAGAAGCATGAGGCTGGCCCTCCCCTCACCCTGTCCTGCTACCTGACAGCATCCTCTCATCCGCCATTCGCCCTCACTAGAGCTAAGCCAATGCTGTGTCCTTGAACCTGAAGAACTGTGAGCTCAAAACAAAACAAACCAAAGAAAAGGACTTCTTCTTTACAATGTGGTCCAGCACCTCAGATATTCTGCTGTGTCAATAGAAAAAGGACTAACACACATGCTACATCTCAATCTTTCACTTCTAATCACATAAGCAGGTCTTCACAAAGTTTTTATTTTTAAATCTCAAACTCGCAAAATAATTGAGAGACTATTGCAATCAGGACTCATTTCTGTTTCAATTTTACCAGGTAACATTTACCACAAGTGCTTGCTTCCTCTGAGCCCCCTACCCTCCTTCACCTCCATCAAATCATTTGGAAGAAAATTACAGGCATCATGATGACAATTTACCCCCAAGCGCTGTAGCAGGTGTCTCCTATGAGCACAGTGATAATTTTCAAGAAAGAAAACACAGATATGAGAATATTTTCCAATCTATATTTCATATTCAAAGCTCCCAAATCTTCCTATTGTATGTAGTACTTTTCCTTCATTTAACCCAGAATCCAACCAAAGTTCATGCATTGTATTTCATTAATATATCCCTATAATCTCTTAATTAAGAACACTCCCTTTCCCCTCAAAAATACTCTAATAATACTAATATTTCAACAGTTCAATCCAATTATTGTGCCTATTGTCCCATAATTTACACTTATTTGATGCTTTGCTCATGATGAGATTCAAGCTAAACATTTTTACCAACAATACTTTATAGGTGGCGTTGTGACCTTCTTAGTACACCAAATAATGAGAAATGTTGTTTACCCTATCATTGGTGATATAGAATGTGCTTGCGTGATGAAGGCAATAACTTCTAGATTTCCATGGAAGTGCACCATGTTTTCTTTCATGATTATCCTATAACTTGTGAGTGCTTCTCTGAGGCTTTATGAATAGCTTGTAATATTTACCCAGTGGTTTGAGCATCTGTGGATAATTTTGACCTAAATTATTTGGATGATTGAAAAGTGAGTCCATGATAATTCTATAATTTCTTCTTATTTAACAGCTGTCACTTTTGTTTGAAAAAAGTTCTTCCCTTTCTTGCAGTAATATTAAAGATGATTTGTTTTACTTATTATAATCCATTGCATTTTAATTTTTACTGTTCACGTTATACCAAATTTTGGCTATTGTGACTCTCTTCAAGCTGCCTCTTCTGTTCTTTTAACACATTCCAAGAAATTTTTAAGCACTTCTTTGCTTTCAGGTACAAGATATTCTGGGATCACCATGCCCCAGACCTGGAATCAATCACCAGGATTCTGTGGTGTCCTGGCTCCTTTCAGTGACAAGTGTTTTGTCTTAAAAGTACACAAGACCAACGAATAAAACTGTGTTTCTATGTGGTGTGTATAATCATGTAATTCAAATAAATTATTTTTAAAACCATTAACTTCTAGGATAATAGATGTAACACTGAGGAGCCTTCTGGTTGCTTAAGTGACATTCTTTGCTTTGTGAAACATTTCTAGAGGACTGTAGAACAAGATCAAGGAAAATACATAATAATTTGACTCATAAATGGTGGGCTTTGCCCCTAAGCTAATCAAAGTCTTGAAAAAATACAGTGTGTGCTTATTATATATATATATATATATATATATATATATATATATATATTCTTAAGCATATTATTTCACTGAATATGGACAGAGCATGAAAGTTGAGAACTATCACACGAACTACAAATCTTTTAAATTCCAATCAACCTTGTTTAAATCTTTATGCCAAGAAAAGCAGAGCTAGAAGGCCATCCCTTCTTGGCAATCTATCCAGGGCTTTGCTGAGAGCTGTGTTCAAGGTTCAAGCATGTTCACACATTCTGCTATCAATCTTGCCAGTTGGCTAAAACAGTTTTCAGGCACCTCCCAGATATTTGCTTTGAAGATCTTATTTGGGTTCCTAATGCTAACTTGATTTCCTTGCAGTGGAAAACTAGACAGCCGGGGGTAAATGTTCTCCTGCTTGGTCCAGTAGTGAAGTCTCCCCACCTTCTCTCCTTAAAGATGGCAGTAGGCTCATCCTCACTGTCAATGAAGTTGCTTCACTGCTCTTTGTCAGTACTGAAATTTCCTGCATAGATGACTGAAAGTTTTTATCTTGGCAGATTTGGCTATTTGGTAGTTTTACACTAAAATCATTAGCTCTTAAGTTAATGCTTTAGCTTATTATTGCTCTGACATCTACAATGATTTTGGTCATTTTCAAAGAAATTAGACCTAATATTTCTATCATCTATTCCTTTCAAGATAAAAGAGCGTTTTGTTAATTGCTGTTATGATTATTGACCATTTTGGGGCCCTTCACCTATTCTGAGAACTTGTGTGTCTTTTTGCCTATAGTGACAATACATTTGGTCAAACTTAAAGTATTTTCTGGTCTTTTCCCTCTATACCTTAATTTTGAATTTTCTCTGATACTTTACCAGATGAATTTGTAGACTTAACACAAATACCCTAGACCCTGGCAGTCCCACTGAGTGTTTGGAACTCTGTCAGAGGCTTTAAGGTCCACTGTGTACTGTGTGTTCAGCCTCCACCCTGCTTCCATGCAAATTTCTCCCTGTCCTCTGCCAGGGGACACAGTCCTGTCCTTCACAGCCCTCACTGTACCACCACTGAGTCAGCCTGGCATTCTCTGACAAGTCACCTTAGGAACACTCCCAGCCCTGCACCTGACCCAGCTATCCCTGAGGCTTGACAATTCAACTTCCCGGCGGCATTAATAGAAATCGTCTCCCTGTGATCTCAGAATTACTGGCTGTGAAGTGTTTTCCTGAGAACCCAGGTGTGTTGTCAGGAACACAGTGTGACTTGATAAGGTACTAATTTAACAATATGCATGTCCCACTGCAGATGTATGACTCCTCCAAACCGCAGCCTTATGTGTATATATACAAGGAATTATGGGGAGTCCAGCAGTGAGACACGTGAGGCCACATGGTTACACAACAGGTAGACACATGGTACACAGGATCTGAGGGACATCAGGAGGAAACCCTGTCTGGGTCTGGCCACTGTAAAGAACCAATCAGCAGTTGTCTATCAACAGACTGGTAGTACAGACACCTGCTAGTAAGAATCAGCCTGAATTATACAGGAAAGAACAGAGTATGTACATGAGACTCTACATCTTAGCTCTAGACATAGCTTCTTCCATAACTCAGAATGAACATGCTGAACCTCACAGAGGATTATCTGGGGATTCTGAAGACAAGACTGGAAGGTAGACCAAAGTTTGAGATTACATCAGATTTCCCTAATGGTCAATGTGTGAGTGGGCCTTTGAGTGAAGGGATCATAGCCACACTGCCTGACATGAGGTACAAGTGAATTAAACATTTGTTGAAGAAATGATACTACTCAGAATATCTTACAGCTCAGCGCTCAGCTTTGCTCAGAGATGTGTGCTGTACCGGAGTCAGCTCACAAGCTTCTTCTTTCTCAGTATCTTCACCATCTGTGGTGGGGCCTGGGATGCTGGATTTGTTAAGACAAAGAACTCCCACTTGTCTTCTAATGGAAAAAGGCCACAGATTGCTTTTCATGATGAAAGGATGATTAAGTTTTATTAATTAAAACATGAGAATGTAAAGTGCATTATAAATACAAGGGAACAAAAAGCATACATATCTGGTTCAATGTGAACCTGTACTCCCCCCAGATAGTGCACAGTATTTGGGTTCTCCTGATTAAGCTGCTCTCTCTGTCTGATAATTGTTCCCTTTCCAGTTTCCAAGATGAAGACAAATGAAGCTCCAGTGCGGTTATGAAAACCATAGTGGGGAAACGCACTCTGAGGTCCTGGGCTTGTGGCGTGTTCTTCTGAGAGTCAGTTCTGCATTTCACAATAGGTAACGTGTCTCTTCTGAATGATTACTCTTCCTTCTGTTGCCTCAGTGACAAATTTCTGTAATTATACACATAACATTTATAATGATAAGTGCACTAATAAGAACCCCTTTTGGCTGATGACAACAAAGAGCAAGTGGACTATAATTATGACATACACTAAGATTATGGAATTTTGATAATATTGGCTAGAATTCACTTCCAAACACTCATGTGTCTATGTCTTTCCAGCTATTTTAAAGTAATCTTTAATATTCTGAGTTGTACCCTGAGACCTGTTCCTCTTGATCAGTATGGCAGGAAGATTTCTGGAAGGTCTGACCACAGATTGCCTTGTTAGGCACAGGGCTTGAACAACCAGGAACCTAAGGCCCTGCTAAAGAAGCCCGCTAATCTACCTGCTAGGAATCACCACTGTGTACCCATCTGCCAGAATGTACTCTCTAAGACAGTGGAGGCCACACCTGTTCTATGCATATCTGTAATTTACTATCAGACACATGACTTAGTGAGTGTAAGAAATAAAGAGAAGACTGATCTGGCAGACCCCAGTGAGGAGCTTCCCTGTGCAGATGTGGAAAGGGCTGTAGAACACGCTGTCCCACACTCACTCACTGTGGAGCTCACAGGGCCTATTCTAGCTCCAAGAAACAGGCCATCTCTTAGCTGGAAGTCAACAAATATTGACAAGCTAGAGGATGAAAGGAGATGAAGTATAAGCCTTGTAGGAGAGTCTCAGAAGTTCAAGGAGGGACATATTTGTGGTATTGAAATTCTGGCACAAAGACCACAGTATGAACAAGAGCATAAACCCCAGTCACACTGCATAGGCGGTCACCATTTGGTGTGCTCACCTGAACCCACGACCTAACCACCCTGTAACTCAGTTACTTTGTTTTGCTTTTCCCTAAATATGGGGATTATGCTTCCATGAGGATTCCTCACTATAGCATTTTGCTTTTAGGAAAATCTGTATTAAAGTGGAACATTCAGCAAAACATACAAATCATAAGAGTTTAGCTCAATACCTTTTCAGAGAAATAAACACATAGATCAATAAACAGAACATTACCAACACCAGGGAAGCCTCATTACAACTCCATCCAGTTCCTAACTCATCCCAAGAGAAAGCGCTAATCTTACTTCTAATAGCATAGATTAAATGTGCCTGTTTCATACTTTATACAAATGGAACCAAAAGTGAATATAATTTTGTATCTGGATTCTTTTTCTCAATAATAAATTTGAGACTCATCCCTTTGTTGTGCATAGCAAAAGTCAATACAATATTTTGTTATGTGAACAATACTTATTTTTCTATCTTAGTTTTGGAAGACATTTGGATTATTGAGTCTGTACTTGCTTGAGGAAAATGCCAATAGAGGTGTTCTCAACATTCTCATGCCTGTCTCTTGATGCTATAGACATGCATTTTGTCTAGTACATTGTCAGTGCCACATTTATACCTTATGAAATACATTAGACCCCACTTTAGTAGATACTACCAAACAATGTGCAAGGGGTTGCGCAAATGAATATTCTAATAGCAATGTTTGAGAATTCACTGCTCCACATACTCACAGTACTTAATACCACAGAAATATCAAGTTTGACGAGATGATGAGTGAAATCTCACCCTTGTTTGAAGTTGTGTTTGTGAGCTTTTTCAAATGGTCACTGCTCATTGGACCATCCCTGTAAAATTCTCACTCAAGTCTTTAATTAATTATTTTTCAGGTTAAGTTTATATCTTTTTAAAAATGATTATTATATTATATATTATTATATGTAGGGGTTTTTCTATATTGTGGAGATAGACACAAAGATACACTGTAAATACATTCTTCTTTTCTGTGGCTTGCATTTTCTTTCTTACAGTTTTTTGACAAAAGGAAGTTTTAAATTTTTATTAATTTCAAATTATAATTTTTTCTTTTGTGGCTGTGATTTTCATGTCTCACTTAATAAACTATTCCCTATGCCAGCCTAATTCAGATATTCTCCCATGTCTTCTAAATGTTTAATCTCAGCTTTCATATTTAGACCTGCAATCCACTGGAACTAACTATGTGTATAGTATATAATATAGGATATTGTAGGAAACCCTTCCAGGTCCTTGTCTCGGTCCAAGAAGCCAATATTTGTAATCCCAAAGTTACGTTATTGGA
>NDGM011193077.1:0-10046 GCA_002564305.1 Octomys mimax | reverse complement strand
CCCTTTTTTTTGCTTAGTTTTGTCAGAGATGGGTATTCCATTGCCATTTAAATATTGTAGGTGTATAAATTGACGTACCCTCTGTTCTGCTTTGTTTAAAGTTTTGTTTTGATTTTTTTTCTTATTTTACCTCTAGAAGCCTCTCTATTCTTAGAGAAGTAGGCTTTGGAGCCTAACTATTTACCAAGAAACTATCTTGTGGTCCAAAATAAGACTGGAAAAGCAAAGATGCTACCACTGTGTCCAATACATACTTTTATTACAGCATTAGGTACATTACAATAGTTTTTACATTTCTATCACCTGCTGTGTTTTTCCAGGTCATTTATCTTTTGAATAATCAGCCTCTATCACTTTGCATAATGTAATATTCAATAATGAATATTCAATAAATGTTTCTGAAAGAAACAAATAAGTATATCTACTTGACTTAATGACTTTCTTTTTCTGTATATTTGGTGGCAAAAAAACACTCATATTTTTCATCTGTTTAAAATATTTTAAATGAGGGGCCAGCCAAATAGTTCAGTGGATTAAAGCACCTGCAAGCAGGAGCCGGGCTGGGTCTTCCATCCCTGTCCCTGCCATGCTGGCCCCACCCCCAGGGTGTACTGACATGGTGATTGAAACTGAGTATGGTGGCGCGTGCCTGTAATCCCAGCTCTTGGAAGGCTGTAAAGAGGTGGATCACTTCGAGTCAGATCTACTAGTGAGACCCTGAAAACCCTGTAGGCACTTCCCTAAAAATGCAAAACATAAAATAAAATATTTTAAATGAATATTTTATTGACTTCATTAGCTGTGAAGAGCATGAATATATGAAACATGTAAATACCATGAGATACTTACATCTGTTCCCCTTACTCTTCACAAGGGGAAGCACTTTCCTCCTCCCACATTCTTATTCCTAGACTGCTTCTTTCCTTGTTTTTTGTATATCCTGAATCTGCAGTAAAAACTATCCATGAATATTGACTTTCCTCTCTTTGTTATTCATAATTACTGTCTTCTTTTGCAAGTTTATTATCAAGGGGTCAGGGAGATGGCTCAGTGGAATAAGGGCTTCCCTGGCAAGCACAAGGGCCTGAGTTCAATCCCTGGTTCCACCAAAAAAAAAAAAAAAAAGTTTATTATCAATACAATATCTTTAATCTTATTGAATATTTACTTTGTATATGTGAAACTTTAAGTACTTAAATTTTAGCATCCCACACAAGTGTTAAAATAGTGTTTATAAGTTATGCTTTTGTGACTTTTTAGTCTAGGGCCAAGATTGTAACATTTGATTGCGGAAACGATATATTTCAAGAAGAGGATGAACCCACTGGAGTTTATATAATTATTTCAGGGATGGTAAAGGTAAAGCAAGATGTTTATAAATGTATATCTGATAATCTGCACAAAAATCTTTATAAAACAGAGACTTAGTAGCTTTCCCTGTGAAGAACTGCATAGTATCTGTTGTAGGACTGTGGGGACCACCCAAATGTTGATTTCTATGGTCAGACACAATAGATAAAAATGCCCATCAACTTTTAAGCCATACTTTCTAATAGATAACAAGAATCTATGAAAGGATCATCTATTTAAAGATGTTAGTTTGTAATATAAATTGTTTTCATGACTTTAACCATTTCAAGTAAATATAAATTGCTTGAGTTAGTGGCATCAGAAACATTAGCATATTTAGGAATATTTTGTCTTTAAATAATTGCTAATTTAACAAATATACTTTAAAAGGATAAATAAGTATTTTAAAAGTAATATGATGTTTTTGCAAGAATTTTAATTGTTGAAATCAAAATGGAAATACATAAATGATAATACAAGTTAAGTATCATATGTATGTTTTTCTTTTTTTGCTCCTGAACAGCTTCAAAGAACAAAGTCTGATTCGGAGGCTGACCACATTCTCTTGGAATCAGAGGAGAAATGTTACCCTATAGTTAACACAGACTATGTGCTGGGTGGGGAATCAATAGGAGAATTAAACTGCTTAACAGATGAACCAATGAAATACTCAGCCACCTGCAAAACTGTAGTCGAGGTCAGAACACATACATTATGTCTTACTGTTGTATCTCATTCCGTGCTTCATATCACATGTAAAACCTTTTCAGTGCTTAGGTATGTCTACACTACAGCTACACTGCATGTTTTTTCTACTAGGAAAGGTAAAAGGGTGAATTTTATGGAAAAATTTTGCTCATATACTATAAAGCCCTGGGAGAAATGGTTCTGAAAGTGAATCTAACGTAACAAAATAATTTAATCAGAAAAATTGGCCAAAGTTGATAGAAAGTGTTTTATTGTGGATTGAATGGCTTAAATAAGCTAACAATAGTGTAACTTGAAAAGGAGAAAAGCCAGGCTAGAATGTAGTAAAAGTAAATTTGAACAATGTGAATAGAGTTTGCCCAGATGTATCAGAGGACAATAATTTCAATAGCCCAGTAGGTCTCACTGGCTTAATTTGAAAGGAAAAAAGTGACTCTCATTCATGAGGTCACCAAAAAAAGCAAACCTGAAGCTCTTCAAAGCTCTAGACTAAACCTCTTTACAGAGAATACATGATGAGAAGCAAGTTCTATTACTCCAGAAAGAATTAGTTAAATCTAAAATGCAGAAGATTCTGCAGAGTAAGTTGATTTCTTCGAGAAGTGAATGACATAAAAAGCGTGTGGAGAAAGAGGAAGAAATTATTAAAATTGGACTTAAAAGGGCTGGCAAGATACCTCAGCAGACTAAACACCTGCTTAGGCAAGCTCAGGAACCAGGATTCAATCCCCATCAAGCCAGGCCATGCTGGCCCTGCCCCCAGATGCCCTGAGCTGGCCAACAGACCAGGCATGGTGGCAGACACCTGCAATGCCAGTGCTAGGGAAGCTGAATACAGGAGGATCACTATGAGTCTGAGCTGTATACTGAGACCCCTGTACCAAATACATTTTCTTAAAAAATGGATTTGAGATATATGACAACCAAATACTATCAATGTAATTTGAACAATTAATTATATGAAGACTTATTTAAGACAATGTGGGGAACAATATTAACAGAATATTAGGTAATATTTTAAATTTTGTTAGGAATGATAAATACATATGTTTATCACTTTAAAAATCTCTGTCTTAAGTGATATCTATTAAAATATTTCACAAGTAAAATTATATGATACTTAAACCTTGAGTAAAAATGCTAACCTTCAGCTTTAGGCTACGAGGAAGTTACTGGGAGCACATTAGCTCAGCTACCA
This sequence comes from Octomys mimax, assembly GCA_002564305.1. Classification (NCBI taxonomy): domain Eukaryota; kingdom Metazoa; phylum Chordata; class Mammalia; order Rodentia; family Octodontidae; genus Octomys; species Octomys mimax. Next base: position 6,790 of record NDGM011193077.1, on the reverse strand, counting down.
TATACAACCATAAAACTTGACAAAATGTAGGAGACAAATGTATTTTTATTCTTTGAGTTAGTGCCTGAATATTCTAAAATAAAAGAAACTCACAAAATAAGTCCTCTATATACCTGAGCTGCTTGGCACTGGCTCCCAAACTGAATGCAGGAAGAATCCAGAATACAGAAGAAGGTTATTCTGCTGAGATGAGAATGGATTGATCTTAAGTCAAAGAAACTAAAATGGGTGAAATCTTCCAAAAATGATTAGGAGAAAGAGCTGCACAGAGACAGATTAAAGAGTGCGTTTGTTGGCAGATGTAATACATATGCACAAAATGAAACAGAATTAGATTTATCAGGTGCCCCTCCCTACCATTCCAGATATTTCTCAGAGAACTATCTAAAATATATAAAGTACACAATTAGACTCCCCCAAAATTAGAGATCCAATAAAAACATGGACAGCTGAAAGAAGCACTTATTCCAAGAAGTAAAAAATGGCCAATAACTAAATGAAAAAGTATTCAAGATTGCCAGCCATTAGAAAAACACAAATTAAAACAATACTGATATTTAATCTTACTCCAGAACAAATAGCTACTATCAAAAAATCAAATTATATCTGGGTGTGGTGGTACACACACCTGTAATCCCAGTACTCAGGAGGCTGAGGCAGGAGGATGGCTGCAAGTGTGAGACCAGCCTGGGCTACAAAGTGAGCTAAAGGCCAGCCTGAACTGCACATTGAGACCTTATATTAAAACAACAACAACAACAACAACAAAAATACCACCAAACCTAAAGGGGGAAAAGTCAAAAATCTTTCTAAGGGCCAGGTGTGGTGGTACATACATGTAATCCTTGCATTTGGGAGGCTAAGGCAACAAAATGGTTGTAAGATCAAGTCTAGCCTAGGCTACATAGTGAATTCAAGGTTATACTGAAGTACAAGACAAAACCTTGTTACACAAAAGGAAACTTTAAGAAAGAAAATCTTCAAGACATTGTCAGAAAACTAAAAGAAGTAATGAACAAATTCATCAAAAGTACATGATACAAAGCCACCATGCAAAAAAATTTAGAAGCGCTGCTGTGTACTAATAGGGAATTATATAAACTAGAAAACAAGAAAGCAATTTCATTCAGAATAGGTACAAAATATGAACACTGAATAGAATAGAGTAAATAGAATGACTTCCCATGTTCATGGATTGAAAAAATCAATATAAATATGACCATACTACCTAGTGATCTATGGATACTGGAAAAAGGGATTTCTTTAATAAATGGTGCTCAGAAAACTGTTCATGCACATGCATGAGAATAAGGCTTCGATCCCTAACTCTCATCCTAAAAAATTCAACTCATAAATGGATTAAGGATTTTTTTATTACAGATTTAAATGTAGTTTTACACCTAAACCTATGAGTCTATTGAGAAAAACCTAGGGGAGTGCTTCAGAACATCAAAATGAGAAGAGAATATTTGGATAAGACCTAAAAAATATAAGAAAAGAAAAAACTAGACAAACGGGATCATGTTTATGGAACAAAGAAAATAATCAATGAAGTAAAGAGACAATCGATAGCATGGGAGAAAACACTTGTAACTATATATCTGAAAAGGGATTAATACTCAAAATATATAAAACCATGCTGAGACTCCATCTCACCCCAGAAAGAATGGCTTTCATCAAGAAGTCAAACAATAACTAATGCTGGAGAGGCTGTGGGAGAAAAGGAACCCTTCTCCACTGTTGGTGGTAGTGCAGACTGGTACAACCACTGTGGAAATCAGTGTGCCAATTCCTCAAAAGGCTAGCATTGAAGAACCCATTCAAGACAGCTATTTGCCTCCCTCCTGGGTATTTTTCCAAAAGAACCAAAAACATCATACCATAGCAATGTATGTGCACTCATGTTTACAACATTGCAATTTGTCATAGCTAAATCTTGGAAACAACCCTAATGCTCATAGAATGAGGAATGGATAAAAGATGTGGTATTTTTACAGAATGGAGCGTTACTCAGCTATAAAAAAGATAAATTGAAGCCTTTTATAAGGAAATGGATGCAACTGGAGTCTGTATTTGTAAATGAAATAAATCTTTTAGGTTGTCACATTGAGACAACACAATGTTTGCCCATGTAGGTCTGATTTATTTCACTTAAGAGTATATTCTCTAGTTGCATCTAGTTACCAACAAAAGACTCAAATTTGTCATGTTTTGTACCTTAATAATGCTTCATTGTATCAAATTACCACAGCTTGTTTATCTATTCTTCAATTGGTGGGCATCTGGGTTGCTTCCAGGATTTAACTATGAAAAATTGTGCTGCGATAAACATGGGTGCACATATATCGCTGTGACATGAGGTTTTTATCTGAAGGGTACAATACATTCTGGGAAAAGGGAGTGAACTTACTCAAAAGGAAGGAATTACTGAGTTGAAGAGAAGGACAGGAGAGGGAGTGAAGGAAAGATATATATTTATATATGTAAGCACAGGATGGTTTGGACAACTGTACTGTACATTTCTGCTGGCCTATGGAAAGAAGAAGCTAAGGCTCTAATTTGTTTCATCTCCTGTTTTCAATTGTTTGTACTTTTTCTCTTCTTAATTTCTTACATATTTTTTTTTTCTTCTTTCTTGCTCCAATTTTACAGGCATATATCTGGTAATATGCATAACTGATTGAAAGACAACACTATGTATAACAACAAATATTGTGAAATTTGTATCACTTTAAGTGAAATTCTATATCACTTGTAATTTTTTCTATTTTAATTCTAACTTATAATCTCTTTAAAATAAATTTTTAAAAGTAAGTGAAACAGAGCTGGGGAGATGGCTCGGTGGAATAAGCGCTTCCCTGGCAAGTGCTATGGCCTGAGTTCAATATCTGGTTCTGCAAAAAAAGGTAAAATAAATAAATAAAAATTAAGTAAAAGTAAGTAAAACAAATCAAACCTGTATGTGCAAACATTGTATTGTATCACTAGTGTGAGAACCTAAAAGAATAAATAAAACCTAAAAGGCACAATAAATACTGTGAAGGGGAAAGAATCTGTTTAATGGGAAGGAAAAACTGCGATGAGGAAAAGGACAAAAAAAATCCAAGGGAAAGAGTAAGTATATATGCAGGATGGTTTGGATAATTGTACTGATGATTTCTGCTGGTCTGTTGAAAGGAGAAGTTAATGCTTATATTTAAAATTTTTTTTTCCTCTTTCTAATTTCTTGTAACTTTTTCTCCACCAACTCTTCAAGTTTATATCTGGTAATGTAAACAACTACTTTGAAGTTAACATCATGCAATATAACAACCATTGGTAATTGCCTATTACTTTGTTTAATGAAATTTTGTATCATTTTTGATATGCTTTTTTTTACCACTTTGCATACTTTAAAAAACAAAAAAAATTAAAAAATATACAAGCAACTCCATTCTCAGTATGAAATAATCTGAGTTTTAAATGGACAATAGACCCAAGTAGACCTTTCTCCAAAGATGTGCAAATGGCTGGCATTGTGTATATGAAAAGGTGCTCAACATTGTTAAGCCTCATGGAAATTAAAATCAAAACAACAATAGAGTACCACCTATCTGTGTTACAATGGCTATTATCAAGAATATAAAAGATATCACATGCTGGTGAAGATGTTAGAAAAGGGAACTCTGGCACAATGTTTGTTGGAATATGAGCTAATAGAGCCATATATACAATAGTATGGAAGCTCTACAATTTAAAAGTAGAATTGCCATATAATCCATCCATCCCACCACTGATTAATATGCAAAGGCAATAAAATCAGTATGTTGATAAAAATCTACACTCTCATGCTTCTTGCAGCACTATTACAGGCTAAGCTATAGACACAACATAAGTGTCCATCAACTGATGAATGATTGAAGAAAAAGTATTTTATAATGGAATATTATTCAACATAAAAAGAATAAAATTCACTTCCAAAACAATATGAGTTTGAGGGGCATTCTACTAAATGAAATAAATTAGACACAGAAAGAAAAATACTGCATGATCTCACCTGTGTGGAATCTTGGGACATACATTTCATAAAAATGAAAGGTGGTACTCAGAAACTGATGGCAATGAAAGGATGAGAACAAGGGAGATTTTGGTCATAGAATATAATGCTTTAGTTAAAATGGAGATACAAGTTTTAGTAACCTATTTAGAGACAAGGTTTAGTAATCAGTGGCACTACATTATAACTGCAGTTGTTAATAAAGCACTTAAAATTACTAAAATAATAGATTCCTTAATGTACGTATAGATGAAAACATCACCTTGTACTCTATACTATACACAATTATTGCGTATAAATTTAAAATAAATGAATAAAAAGCACACATGTATAAAGTATGGATATGTTATTTGATAATTTTACAATAGTACATATATATATATATAATATTTATATGTGTAATTTTTAAAAGAACACTAAACAATCAGTCTTTAGATCATGTGGCCTTTACATGATCTAGCATATCATAAGATTATAAATAAATATGAGTATTTTATAGATTTCTAGGGCATAGGGTAAAATTTGCATATTTTTAATTCTTAGCTTTGATGTTATTAAAATGAGGAAAACCTTATTTCCTAAAGCACAGATGACAGAATGAAATGTTAAGTGCATATGTTCTTTTTTTCCAGACTTACTTTATTCCCAAAAATGCTTTGTATGAAGCTTTTGAAAAATACTATCCTGTCATTGAACATAAGATGTGGCTAAAAATTGGACGTGGTGTTGCTGCTAGGAAAATCAGGGAACATTTATCTTTTGAGGTAAGACATGTTTTTATAACATCCTCCTCACGAAATAAAACTGGACGACCATACTCTCAGAAACAGACTACAGCCAGAGATTAGAGATGGCAGAGTACAAGTCAGCAGTAAATCACTTCCTGTATAGGGTCTGGAATGAGACTCTGGAAAACCATTATTTAATGAGCACAAAGAGAAGAGCTCTGGGAATCAAGAAAACCCCAACAGGAAAGCTAAAAAGAGAAGTAGGAGGCAACACTGAGAAAAAAAATAAAGCAGTCTGGGGTACTAACTCTGGCTCCTGGGTTAGAGAGGAGAAACTGACTCTGCAAAAGCAATATAAGCCCAAAACAAGATAAGGGGATCAGAAGCCCCAGTGACATACAGTAGACCAGCAGTGCTAGTCCCATGAGAAAATAGTTACATAAGTTGAAAATACAGTGTTGGATTTTGCTCTATAAAGTGACTCCTTCAGCTAGCAGGCTAGCTTTGGAAAATAAATGCATCATATTTGATGTACATATATTTACTACTAGAATAGTAAGGAGCCATTTTGAGAGATGCTTATTATTTACTGGTGAGCTATTCCAGAAATCAGAAGTCAAAGAACAGCCACACTTCAGAGTCTCCAGAGTCAACCAACAATAGTGATTGGGTGGCATATGGACACAAGACAGTTGTGGTGAGCAGGCTAGTCACAGAACCCCAGGGAAGATTAAGCAAGGAAGGCCTCAGGTCATAGAGAACAGAGTGATTGGTAGCACTGCTTTCTCTGGTAAGGAGCCAGGTCCATCATGGGTGGGATTCTGAGAGCTCTAGGACTGAAAGCCTTGGGATCAGGCCTATGGGAGTGTACACTCTCCTTGCTTTTTCTTTCCATCACAAAACCTAGCGGTGTAACTGCTTTCCCTACGCACCAACATGGTGAGAGATGCACCTCTGTTTGCAGATTTTCCAGGTCTCTGGGTATATAGACAAGGGGGACTCTGGAATAAGAGGAGTGCTCTCAAGCCTACAGCTGCAAAGCTGCTTGGACAGCATGAAGGGTGCAAACAAACAGTTAACAGCCGCTGAAGTGAATACAGCCTGAGGTAGTCAACATACCATTGACTAACCACACAGTGTCCACATAGCAAGAGTCTATTTCATAGCTATGGAAAATAAAAGAGGTTTTAGGTGTGATTTGCTGTCTCTCCCTCCAATGTCTGATGATTTCAATACTATAGGTCTTGGAAATTACCAATCCAAACACTTAAGCATGGGAGGATTTTTTTTTTTTTTTACTCATTTCTCTTGTTTGTCTTTTGCTATTTTTCTTCTTTGTTTATTTTTCTTTCCTTGGTTGGATGTTTCTATTTTTCTTCCTTCCCTTGTGTATTATTTTTTCACATTTCTTTTATCTAATTCTTTTTATTCTTTAAATTTACTTTGATTGGATTGTAACTTGATTTTCTGTACTCTTTCTTTTCAATTTATCTTGTTCTTTTTTCTCAAATTTTACTAATTGTTAAATTTTGCTCTCCTATGCTCTTCACTTTTATTATCATTACTATTAACTTTTATTTATTTTTGCCCCTCATTTTACTCTATTTTATTTTTTAATTTAATTTAATTTTTTTATTTTGAAAAGTAAAAACAAAAACAAGAACAAAAATCAGAAACAAAGATAGAAGCATGGTAACATATGGCAGTACATTTGTCACAGATTTTCAGAGCAAAAATAGTTGATTAGTAATGGTTGGTATATTATCGATTTTTATTGTCAAATCTGTTGCTCAGATTAACAGATATAGTTATGTAAAATTGGACATATGATTACATATTACCACTTGTTTCCAAGAAACTTTAAATTTTTGTTCTTTCTCTCTTTTTTCTTGTTTTAACCTTTTTACAATTTTATTTAAAGATAATATAGTAATAATGTCACATTAGAAACACTACATATGAATTAACATACCTATAATATTCAAATAACGGAACTTAACAAAAAAGGGGATACAGATGAATGTCC
>NDGM011193076.1:0-13134 GCA_002564305.1 Octomys mimax | reverse complement strand
GCAGGCTGAGGTTCTGTTTGCCCAGAGGTGGAGTACTGGGGGGCGTTGGGGTCTGGGGAGGGGTGTGAGGAGGCTGCTCCAGTCCATGCTCCCCAGGCAGGGCCCCCAAGGAGGGGCTGCCCTGGCTGCTCAGCCTGGCGTGCCCCTGGGCTGCAGCCTGGGCTGGGGGCTGTGGCGGTGGGTGACTCGGTGCTTGGATTGGAGACAGGTTGCTGGAGGACCTCCGGGTCGCTGAGGGCTGGGTGGGGCCCTGGCAGGCATGCTGCGGGGGAGAAGGGCTCCGGGTGGCTGGCTTCGCCGATGTGCTGGGTGAGGGCTGCGAGGCTCCTGCAGAACCCTGGCCCCCGGGGTGGCCAGGAGGCAGGTTTCCTGGCTTTGGGGGTGCTGGAGCAGGCTTTTTAACAGCTGTGCAAGGGAAAAAACAATGCCTTTTGTCACAGGGAGAGCCAGGAGACAGACCCATGCCCCGGATGAGCAGCCGCACGCCTGCGCAGGCAGTGGGGGGCCCCGCCGCGCCTTCCTCCCCAAGCCCACAAAACCTGGCTGCCCGGGGAGCGTCTGGCTAACCAGGCATCTGGTCACCCTTCCCAACTGCCAGAGCCATGAAAACGCCAGGCCAATGGAGAAAAGCGTACAGCCCGGAGGGGCTGGCGGCCAGCGCTGCTCCATGCAGCGTGCTCCTCTAAGGACTGGAAGGGGAGCTGCGCAATCAGGCGCGAGTGTGGGGCCCCTGCTCCGAGCCAAGGTCACTCTCTAGGCTGTGACAGATGTCGGGGGTGACGTCAGATGTGAGCATTGGGAAAACTGGGCGGAGAATACAAGAAATCTGCTTTTCTGTACCGCAAAACTCAGCATTCACTTTAAAAAGTAATCCACATACACCTCTTGTGATGAGTCATTTTACAGGCTCGGAAGGAAGCGAACTCAGTTAATGAGACTGCCACAACCACATGGAGTGCAGCTCCAGGCCGCTCGGCAGCCGCTCTTCCGTGCCCAATCGCACCGGCTTCGTCCCCATGGAGGCCCACCTCACCCACCTCACCCACCTCGGCCCACTCGGGCCACCTTCCAGGTTTCTTTTTCTTTCTTCTTCTTTTTTTTTTTTTATAACAGAAGTTCCAGGGATAGGGAGATGGCTCAGTAGAATAAGGGCTTGCCTGGCAAGCACAAGGGCCTGAGTTCAATGCCCGGTTCCACAGGAAAAAAAAGGGGGCGGGGCTGGGGAGATGGGTCAGTGAATAAGCGCTTCCCTGGCAAGCACAAGGGACTAAATTCAATCCCCAGTTCTGCAAAAAAAAAAAAAACCAAAAAAAAAAAAAAAACAAAAAAGTTCCACCAATTACAACATCATCTGAGCTGACAGACAGCATCCTACGTGAAAGCACAGATCCACCTGGAAGAGCTGCCATCACTGCTTAATGACAGCCCGATCACCGTTGCCGGCAGCCACGATCAGGACTGGGAGCTCGGTGCCAAGGAGTCAGAGTGAAAACAACACATCAGAGGCTTGGTTGGGGCTGGGAAAGATGGGCAGAAAGGAGACTTGAACATTTCTCAAATTCTCACTGACTTTCCCCCCAGAAGGGGAGAGAAATGAAGGAAAGAAACAACACGTGTGTCTCACCTCACCTATCACCTGTGCTAAGGCAAGCCCTGCACATAAATTATGTCATGAAAGCCTCACCAGCTTATGGAAGACCTGGCACTACGTTACACCCATTACACAGTGCAGAAACCCGAGGTTCAGGGAGAACGAGTGCCTGGTGGCAACGTGGCCCTGCTGGGAATATGTTCTGTGAGTGTCGAAGAGCCGCGAGACACACATACTCAGTGAGAACCGTCACGCCACCAGGGAGGCCCTGGGCCCCTCAGCTCTCTGTGCACGCCCGGCCCTTTCCAGACTGGGGCTTCTCCACCTTGGCACTGCTGCTGTCGTTCTGGGTCACACTAACTTCCTCACGGACTGACTTGTGCATTCTGCAGGCTCTTGAGCAGCACCCTGCTTCTGTCCACTAGATGCCGACAGCAACACCCTCCATCCTCACCGTTTGTGACAGACAGTCTTTGGACATCGCCAAATGTCCTAAGGTGAGGGGACGGGATCAACACTAGCTTCTCGAGCACCCGCAGGGCTCACGCTGTGACGGGCACAGCACAAGTTGGGGACACGGAGTGCGAGGCACATGTATGCGCACGTGGTCACCAAGAGTGACCTGCGGACAAGCAGCAAGCTAATCAGCAAATGTGAAAACCGCAGACTAACCACAGGCCATGCTGGTCCTGCCCCTGGGTGCTGAGCCAGGGACGGAGACCAGGCATGGTAGCACGCGCCTATAATCCCAGCACTAGTGAGGCTGAAAACAGGAGAATCACTATGAGTTCAAGCTGCGTAGTGAGACCCTGAACAAAAACAAAACAAAACAAATACTGCAGATAAAGAAAAAATGAGACTGACATGACAGAGGATGTGCTTGTGTATGTAGGGCTGGTTTATGGAGATAGTGACCTAAATGGTAAGAAGGATAATGTGAAGGAATCAGACGGAATGTTCCAGAAGAGCCAAGACAGGCTGCGGACACTCTAAGGAGGGAGCTCAGGGTAGCCAGGGACAGAGAGCAGAGCAAAGCAAGGAGCAGGGCTCAGAGGCAGGAGCCCGCTGGGTCCCCAGGGCCCAGGTGGAGGGGGACAGGCACCCACTGGTGAGTTCTAAAGAAACAGCACACTTTGCTTTTGAAAGCAATGCCCCCAGCTGCTGGGTAAAGGACCACAGAGGGGCTGAGTGGGAGCCATGCAGACCCCGACAGTGCTGGCCCAGTTCAGAGGGCACAGTGGCCTCCAGAACCACATGCCAGGCAGCGGAGGCCAGGACATTCCTCAATGGCGCAGAGCCAGGGAAGAGCAGATTCCCAGAAATCCAAGCAAGTTTCTGAAGAATGAACTATGGGGAAACATTCTTAAACGACTTCTCTGCTTTCTTTAATGACTGATTTTCCTGCTTGCCATTTTCTAAATATCCGCAGAAAAGAGGACCCCAAAGCCTCACCCCTGGACTGACTCACTGCGGCAGCGCATCCCCCCAGGGGCTCCTTACCCCGGCGAACAGTGTGAGGGCTGGGGTCGCTGGCGCTGTGCACCGGGCCAGCCGCCAGCTGGTGGGAGCCGGCTCCGGACGGGGCATGGGTCTGGCTGGTGGTCCCCTGACTGCTGCTTCTCCCTGGCACAGGGACAGCTGCAGGCATGGAGTCCTTGGTTTTCGGAGGACTGAGGGGAACAGAAGTCGAGTTAGACGCCACACATTTGCAGGCGAACATCAATACAGCCATCTATCAGTAACCCCAGGGTTTTCATTCTGGGACTTCCTGCAGACGCCAAAATGCAAAGGTGTTCAAATGTCTTACAGAAAATGGTATGGCGCTTTACTATAACTGTTTTCTATCTTCCTGTATACTTTAAGTCATGTCTGTATTACTTACAATAATATAACATCAATACCACTTACGTATACTTTATTGTTTAGGGGATAAACAAAGCACATGTGTTCAGTGACTTTTTTTTTTTTTTTTTTTAGTACAAACACATTTTTTCTTCTTGTTTTTGGTGGTACTGGGAATTAAACCCAAGCTTGCATAGTGCACTTCATGCCTAGCCACCCACTTTTCCCTCCTTTTTAATTTATTTTGAGACAGGGTCTCACTAAATTGTTAACCTGCCCAGCCGGCAATCTTCCCGCTGCAGCCTCCCAGAGCACTGTGATTACAGGTACAAGCCTCATGCCCAGCCAACATGAACAGCTCTTAGAAAGTTATTTTCCAGCCGGCGTGTGGTGCACACCTGTACCTCAGCCAGCAGTGGGAGGCTGAGGCTGCATGGCCACTGCAAGGTTGAGGTCAGCCTCCAAGTGTGCTCAAGGCCAGCCTGGCATACAGCGAGACCCTGTCTCAAAGACACACACAAAAATATTACTTTCCATCTGTGCTTGGTTGAACCTGCGGACACAGGACCCACAGGTATGGAGGGCTGACTGTGTAAGATTCCAAGTACAGTTTCTACTGTAGCAGGCAAAGAGATGATCTGAGATTTTAAAGAGCGTTTCCCATGGGCCTATAAAACTAGGATTTCCTTAAAGAATTCAGTTTTGAGATTCTCTGCATCAGACTGACCTCCAACTACTCAAATGTCATGTTAGAGATCATTTCAAGCAACCTATAAGAAATTTCAAGTTCCATCTACTTTGCTTACATTAAACTGAGCAATAGGGGCTGGCGAGACAGCTAAGTGGACTAAGTGCCTGCTTAGACAAGCGCAAGGACCGGGGTTCAATCCCTGGTACTGCACGCTGCATTGGCCCTGTCCCTGAGCTCACTCAGCTGGCCACCCGGACTGGTTGTGGTGGCACACGCCTGTAATCCTAGTGCTAGAGAAGCTGAAAAAGGAAGATCACTACAAGTCCAACCTGCGTATAACACCCTGTACCAAATACATAAAATAATAATAAAAAATAAACTGGGCAATATTAAAAAATATGACTTTTAGGGTTTTTCCAAATAATTATGCAAAACTAAGAGCAACAGTAACACGATACGTGAAATGATGACACACTTAACTACCACCAACTAGGAGAACTCTTGAGAGGCTAACCCATGACTCAAGGCCCTGCTCCAAGGGCAGCAGGGCAGACCAGAGCTCAGGCTTGCTACTTCCCGGCCAAACTCTGGTAGCAAAAATGACAGTGACACCTGCTAAGGTCACCAAAGAGTGGATGCCATCAGTGAAACGTGTGCCTAAACACCCAGCGTACAAGGAACACAGAGCAAGTGAGGACGGATGGTCCATCTGTCCTTCCATAGTGAAGAGGACCGAGTCACGTAAATATGTCCACTCTTCAGTGAGCTGACTTTCAGGAGAAAATGACAATGCGTAAATGGCACTGTCATTAATGTATCAAAAAGACTTTAACCGAAATAACTGTCTGCATGGAACAGTGGGTACTGAGCTGGACGAAGCTGACTCCAGGCCAACGAAGCCCTACAAAGGTAGAAATTTTAGTTAGAAGCTCTCAACTGAAAAACGGACTTTGCCAAAGCATGGGAGTGCAAGGGCTCGAGCATGCACAGGGCACTCGCGGTCCAGGCGTGCGGCTGACCCAAGTCCTGCATGGGGACTTCACACCATGACACTGTCCTTGCTGCGCTTTCTTTACCTCAGATATGACCTCTCAGAGCTGTGAGGGTAGCCACACTACAGCGAGTGACAACCCAAGTCCTGGCACCCTGTGGACGGCCTCCTTGTTCACAGCAGCTGCCACTGGAGCTGCCAGACACCACTGGAATGGCCTCTGGCCAGCTGGTGCATAGCAGGAGCTAACACAAGTGGCAGTCTTAACTCCAGGCACCTTCCTTAGAGCTGTTACACCGTGCAGGTCACTCCCAGTGGCTTCAGCAATCCACTGACTCTTCTCTTCCTTGGACACGTGTGCCAGCTCCCTGTGGGGCTGGAGCCTTAGTCACCTGGAGCCCAGCACCGTGCCCAGCACAGGTCAGTGATGCAGCGCGTCTGTCTGGCTGCATTAATGAACGTGTGCATGAACGGCAGGTGCCGGGACACCACACCCCACTCACTGCACTCACCTGCTACCAGTCAGCACACGCAATGAGCACAAGCACACGAGCGCCGACAGCTGCACATCAGGTGGGCCCAGGGGTGTATCACACACACCTGCTGGCCTCGAGTTTCCAGCACCAAAGCAGCAGTGTGACAAAGAATGCAAACAAATGTTGCTTCTTTTGCAAATGTAGAAAGAAGCAAGCCACTTGCAGTCTTTTTTCCACCCCATCGTCTGCTAACCGGGGCAGCAAGAGCAAGTCTGGCTCACTCCTCTGGGAGTGAGTCCGGTACCCAAAGGCTGCCCCTTGCCGAGAGGCCAGGGCATCTGGCCTCCGCTGCCAGCAGAAGTGGGCTGCTTACCTGCTGTCACCCAGGCTTGACCCTTGCTCCAGTATGCCTGCAGAGGAGGGGACAGTCCCACCCCCCGAGCTGCTTTCAGCCCGAGAGCTCTGGGCAGGGGGCTCTGGGCCAGCTGGAGCCAAGGCGCTGCCATCTGCAGGCGGGAGCGGTGGCTGGAAAGCAGGGGACATGTGCTTTCTGTTTAGGGTGCCACCCCGCCGGTGGGCCTGGAAGTCCACAAGCTTCACACCAAAGCTACAGAGAAAGGAGACAGTCAACACACTGCGCAAGCTGACCAGAGACAAGCGCACACGGGGCCACACACGTTAAAAGGGAACAAGGACAGTCTCCCAACTGCCCAGCACGCAGACACGTGGCAAGGACCACACCTCATCCCCATTCCCAAAGCAAGCGACAACGCGGCTTTAAGCCTGAACAAAGCCAGTGCACCTGGTGCTGATCAATGTCCTCGATCAGCTGGGTGCGAGCTGCTGCAAGCATAGGCAGCTTCATCCCAGTGACACCCTGTGAGCTTCTCTCCTGCGGCCTAATCTGCACCTCAAACCTGCGACTGGGAAGTGAGGCCATGCCCAAAGGCCGGCTGGTGAGGACCCCAGCCACCATGTCCACTGCCTCTTAATGCAAGGAAACAGAAGACACCAAAAGCTACGTCTGCCTGGAAAAGTCCTTGACGTGGGCAAAGGAATGGTGGCTGGGGGACAGGAGCAAGACTTGTCACGAGTGTATACACTAGGGGGAAAAGAAGAAGGTGCCTGGCTCCTGAGCTGTCTACTGGGCCAGCGGGAAAGCAGCAGGACGCTGCGCCCGCGCCGCCCGACACATGACGCTGCATGTCACTTACACTGCTCGAGCGCTCATCTGGTTCCAGACTGAAAAACACTAACTGGGAGATACTACTGAATCAGCGCATGAGTGCTCAGCAGAGTGCAGCGTTTCCCTTTGCTACAAGAAGACCCCAAACAAACACATGCCCCCCACACCTCAATGTAAAACTGGACCGCTAAAGCAAGAGCTTGCTACTTAGCTTTGCATGAGCCAGTCCCAGCAACACTAGTACACACGGNGGAGAGAGGCATGGTCCTGCCCGCAGGCCTCTTAACCCCGCTCTCCTGGTGATTAGGGGCATTTCGTCACACACCCCAGACAGCTGCTACCTGAGGCAGGCACGTCTTCCATCACCCTTAAAATAGCGCACGAGTTCTCCACAGAGAACTGTAGAGAGACAGACTGCTACGCTCAACACAGTCGTGTTTTCCATAATTGGCAGATACTGAGATTTCGCCAGCTGAATGTTAAGCTCAGCGCTGGCTTCTCCTGAGAGGCCGTGTGACACCCAAGCACGTCTGAGCTGCCTCACACACAGTGCTGGACCAAAGTCCCCCTTAGCCACTTTCCTTTTCTCTTCCACCAATAAAGCACACACAGGTGTGTATGCAGCGTGTACCATGATGCTAGTCTCGTGTGACGTTTCACAGAACACCACATGGCAAGGCTGGATGCGTGTGGCACGATGTCCACTGAGCAGTTACACAGCCACCTTGTGGTTAGGTGAATGCCTGGAATGGACTGCAGCATAGCTCCTCCAGTACGTGGACTCTGCCGCCGTGGGTACATGACTCGGACACTGAGCTGGAACCAGACACCGTGGCTCATGTCCTTCTGCCTGACGCCAGCCACCCCAGGAGCAGCAGCTCTAACTCACCTCTCTTTCTTCACCAGGTCTCCTTCCATCACTGCCATGCTGGCCGGCCGCTTCCTCTCCTGGGGCCCCGAGTCCACATCATTTCCAGTGTGGGATGAGTGATTAGAATTGGGAGTGCCAAGCGGTACAAACGCTTCTGAGACATTAAACTCCACCTCTGTGAGAACAGTAAGTGCGTGGGACGTCAGCTGGGGGAGGGGTTGGAAGACACCCGCTGGAAGGGGGCTCTCGCACGCTGTTCCGCTGTAGGTGCCCGACCTCACAAGGGGACCAAACACCCGTGGGAGGCAAAGAGAACCAGAGGCAGTGGAGGGGGCACAATTCAGAGCCCGGGGCACACAGCCCTGCCCATGGGACACAGAAGCAGACAGCAGAGTGAGACTGCTTACTTGAATTGTTGACAAGGGAGACACTCACACTTTGATACAAAACAGAGCAACAAGACAACATGAGGGCACACTTCCTGCAGCACTTTGCAGCTCTCTCCTTGAAGGAGCAAGCTGGGGGAAGGCAGCCCGCACAGGAGACCTTGTCAATGGCAATGAACGTGAGAGTCGGGGCAATCAGTGGAAAATACGAGCACAACCTGGCCTCAGAAAGCCTCCACTGCAGTGCACAGGACAGCTGAGCTGCACAGGGAACAGGGATGGGGGGCACCGCATGCAACACGTGTGAGCCAGCGTCCCAAAAGGAGGCAAGGAGGTCATGAGCACCCCCGGGGGTCCCAGGTGTGTAGCACACACACTTTGAAAACCTATCCCTGCAGAATGAATTCCTAGTGTTCTGATGTAACTAACGCACCTTCACAAGCTGCTCCCCGTCGATCTTCCCCCCCTACCCTCTAGAAAATCCCTGCGTATACAGAGTAATTTGCTCTAACGCGGAACTCCTGGCTGGCTATCTCCAACACATGATTGCACGACATGGCTCTCCACCCACCTGTCCTCCTCATCCGCCACACGCCATAATCCATCTGCTTACGTGACTGCCTTCTCCCAGGGCCCAAGCTCCTCCCTCCCAGGAAGACAGCATGTCTTGCCAGCCACATACAGCAGGTAGTGGGGCCTCCATACGCCGGCTGAATACGTGTTAGCACAATTAAGTGGAATACAAAACGGGATGATTATGCCAAAATATGCACGCAAATGAACAAGGGCCAGAGAGAAGTGTCCCAAGTGAGGCCACCTGTGTGACCATCGGTGGGTCTCCTCCAAGGGGACTATCTCCCCACCACTAGAGCTGTCTGAACGCCACACCCCCGTACCTTCAGGGAAGAACCAGTCGGCGTGCTGGATGATGGGCTCAATGACTGCGACCACGTGCACAGAGGTGGCTGCTGCTATCTCAGCGAGGGTTCTGCAAAGGAAGGGCGCAAACTCAGAGTGACTAAGCCTGGTGCTGGGGCGCGCGCCTGTGACCCGCCCTCCCGAGCTGAGGCAGCAGCACTGCTGCGAGGCGGAGGCCGGCCTGGGCCACCACATGAGCTCGAGGCAGCCTGAGCGGCACAGCGAGCGTCTCAACAAGGCAAACTACAGCGATTCCTGGCTCCCTGGTTGTCTCCAAGGCCCACAGGTTGTGGCAAGGCAACTCAATTCTTTTTTAAGGATAAAATACTTAAATGCAGATGGACAATGGACTGCGCAAGACTGAAGTCCAGGCTGAGTCTGGTAGCAGTCACCCAGGGAGGACGATCCTGCGCAGCCATCGCTCCTTCCTCTGCACTGTACCCAACCGACCGCACACAAGCATCTAGAGCTCCTCAACAGCACGTGATGTGTGTCCAAAGCTGGCTTTAAGCTGGTTTGGAGTAAGGACTGCATTTTTCCGCTAGAACCACATCTGGTATCCGCCTTTGGGCCCAGATCACCAGCACCGACTTTGCCCACAGCATAACCAAGCGCAGACACTGTCAACAGCATGCCTCCATGAACATGAGCCCTGTGTTCATTCACACCACTGTCACACGTGCGTTCTGGCCCCAAGCTGAGCGTTCAGAGGTTCAAGGTGCCTGATGTCACACCTGGACACTGAGCTCAACCACCCTTTGGGTGTCAGACACCACACGAGCAAACACCTGCAAAGCACCGGCCGTTTAGTGACGTTCCCATGGGTATGGCTCTTATCTCGCTGGCTCTGCAGAGTGCGGGTGCTCACAGTGGGGCTGTGGGCAACTGGCTCTTGTGTGCGTGTGCTGGGTCGGTCACTGCTGGGCTCACAGCTGGGTGTGTGGGAGCCTGCTGGGCACCAGCGTTCCTGCAGTTGTGGTCTGGAGCTTATGCGTCTACGTACGGATGTCCCTCCTAGCCCCTAAGTCACGAGGGCTGCTCCCTGCCATGCCACCCTACTTTGGATCCAGCCAACTATGGCCCGAAATTTCCACATATTGTGAGCTAAAATAAACCTTTCCTTTTTCGTTTTTTGGTACCAGGAATCAAATTCAGGTCCTTGTGCCCACCAGGCAGGCTCTGTGCTGAGCCACACCTGAGGCCCAAACCTTTCCTCCTTAGCTTGTGCATGGTCGGGTATTTTGTCCCAGTGACAAAAATGTCAGACACTTCCCAACCTTTGGGCTCTCACTGAGCTTACTGTCATGAGGCTTTCTTATGCATGATGACAAGGAACTCACAAGAACCTGACCTCAGTTTGCCGGTCTCAGACCAACCTCTTTTTTCCTGTCATCACTCTGTCTCTCACCAGAAAATTCTCTCATCAGTTTCATTTTTTGTTTTGTTGTTTTGGGCTAGGGAGATAGCTCAGTGGCATAAGACCCAGCCTGGTAAGCACAGGGTCCTGAGTTAGATCCCCCACACCAAAAAAAGAAAAAAAAAATCTTTGCCTTGTTCTGTTGGGTTTTCAGACAGGGCTTCCTTTCATAGTCCAGGCTGGCCTTGAGCCCACGGTGCAGCCCAGGCCTCAGCCTCACTCGAGTGCTTGGCTGACAGGCTTGTACCACCACGCCCAGCTGCGTACCATCTTCTAGCCATGGAGAAGGCCTGGTTAAGTCTCAGCTTAACTGCAAGTGGTCTGCAAGTTACCCCTGCCCCCTGGATTCTGACCAGGCATCACGCCTTGGCACCCTGGTGGGCGGCAGGGGAACGCCGACCACGCTCTGTCCCAACCTTCCTGCTTAGAGACACCTGCGTGCTGCTCTGCCAGAGCTCCCGTGCGTCCCGGAAGCTGTGAAGCAGCTCTTTCCGGGCCTACGAACTGTCTTTTGTTCAAGGTGCTTCTGACAGGAAAGTTTCCAGCTGTTAGATAGCCAGCCCACCAATTTTAAAGTACTGGCTTTTTTTTTTTATATCATGTGTCTTTATGCTTAGAAAACCTTTCCTACCCCAAATACCCACTTGCCGTGCTCATGGCATCACTTTTTAAGTCTTTAGTCTGCAACGCATTTGCTGTAAGGTATGATCTATGCAGTGAGCTCTGCACACCTGCTTATTTTCAGTTTTGCTTCATGATGTTGGATCTCTGTGAGCAACCTTAGAACTACTTTCTGAAACAAGGCCGGGCACAGAGAAGCGAGGGAATACATGAAAGTCGGGCCAAGCAAGTCACCAGGTTCTAACGGAATGCGACTGGCTCACGATTTTCCAGAGGAGACAGGCAGGCCGCAAAGGGAGGCAGAGAAAGGCTCATCAGGACCACGGCCAGCACCTGGCCTCCAGCACTTCCCTGCCTGTCACCCAAAGCAACCAGCTTGTCCTTTCTCAGATTCAGGATCCTAGCCTGAAAAAAGGAGAAGAGAAACGCAAAAGGAAGGACGACACCAGGTGCGGCGGCTGGCCACTTCCTGGGAGCCTTCCAGCTGATCCTCCCCCTTGGCCCTCTCCTCTCAGGGCCAACAAACTATCTGGAAAGTAAGCCGTGCCAGGAACTTGGACAGCTCCTTCGTGGCCTGAAGAAGTAAGCCCCAAACGCTTCAGCAGGACACGTAAGCCCCTTTGTCATCTGGCTCTGACCTACCCAACCACAGTGTCAAGTGGCCCGAGATGGAGAGATGCGCCCTCAACACCAGGAACCGAGCCCTTCACGCTGCGACGCCTGGCACACCCAGGCGCCATCTGTAGGAAACTATTGCTTCACCCAGGCGGAGCCTGCGGCCGCTTCCCCTGCTGCCATCTAGCTTATGTCAGTGACACAGAAGGGACGCTAAGTGCGACACTCTAACACATGGCCCTGGAGCATAGGCGTTCGTGTGAGGCCAAAGCACCCAAAGAAGAGCAGACACAAGGAGCGCACTCTGACCGTTGTTTTTCTTCTGGAAAGCAGGAGATAAACCCCTGTGAAAAACGCCTCCCCTAGCAAGAGGAAAACAATCAAGCATTTTTTATCAGTCCCAACTGGGTGTTGAGGTCAAAGGCAATCTACATAAATAAACCTTGCTAACTTGATCCTTATCTGCCCAGCCACGTCTCTATAATCAACAGCCCTACTTTTCGTCCAACCCAGTGTGAGAGCGGTCAGCTCTAACCGCTTCTTTAGGCCTTTGTTTTCTGAGGTATGCATGTCCATGTAAAAGCCTGCACGCCTTCCTGTTGGCCTGCTTCATGTCGACTGCATTCCAGCACAGCCAGAGACCCCACATCAGGCGGCAGAGGTCCAGCCCTTACAGTCCCCACCAGCACGCACGCGCACGTGCACGCACACACATCTGTCTTCTCGCTGTAGTGAAGCTACTGCTCAGGAGCAGGGAGCTCTCTGAAGACAGGCCAAGGTCTCAGGCCTTTCTGTCTCCTGCGTCTGCGACGGCACTCAGCTCACAAATGGGTCCTGAGGATGTCCACTGAATGGGAAAACCCACGGCACCACGACACGCAGGAGAGGCGTGGGTGGTGGCCGCTCACCACCCTGAACGGCCTGTAATGCCCACTCGGGTGGGACGGGGACTTACCCTTCGTTTTTGGCCCATAACAAGTTCGGGCCTAACACGATCGCGATGTTGCTGGGAGTCATCTTATTAACGTCGCTGGTCTGAGCGAGCTTTGCAAGGAACTTTATTAAATACCTATGAAATAAAAAGAATGGCATCGTCTCTGAGATAGCTGCAGCAATTTCAACTGTCCTCCGTAAATCTCCAGCTGCTCGGGTGCTAAGGGAGAGACACTAAACCGGAATCGGCTCCGGGGGAGCACTTTATACATTTCTTGTGGAGTGTTTCAGAAGCAGATTAATGAGAGCTGGGAAAGAGAGAACAGCTCGAGTACAAATCTCAATGATTTAGCCTCTCACCACTACATGTTTCTAATCCATTTCTTCTCATATCCTTTCTATTTCATCCCTCAACTAATTACAGTGTGATTAACAGTGGGCTCACTACATATTTAATACAATATCCTGCTTTAAAAGGCTCAGCTATGTTGCTTAAAGGCAATTATGTGAAAATGCTTTATGCTGTAATGATGAAAATATTCAATTTACTCTACAGAGATATGTTCTTCTATGCAACAATAGTATAAAATGAAACA
>NDGM011193070.1:0-13785 GCA_002564305.1 Octomys mimax | reverse complement strand
CTTCGCCAAGCTTGTTCCAAGTAGGTGCTTTAGACCACTGAGCCATCTCGCCAGCCCCTACATGTTCTTTAAATAATACCATAGGACCAAATTATGGTTGAGAAACATGATTCATCATAAAGTATATCAGACTTTTCTGTTACTTACAAATTCACAATGTTTTCTGTAACTCCATATCATATTCAAACAGGGGAAGCCCAAACTTTAGCACTAAGCTGGTTAATATTATTTATAAAACCTATCTAAGCACATTCAGTGTTCAGAAAGTGAAAATACAAAATACAGCTCATGAATGGCCTTGGACACAGAATTAATAAACAGTGCTTATTGTTTTTTTTTCTTATTCATAATATTTATTGTACATTTTAAGTCTTGTTTATTCTTTTAGGTTCTCACACTAGTGAGACAATACGATGAAATTAAGATGCAAATGTCTGAAGCAAATGTATTAAAATATATGCCATAGGTCATTGCCTGTACAGAAAATTTTCATACAAAATTCTTTCAAAGTAATATTCAAAAGAATTTTCAATATTTCATTTAGTAAAACCCCTAGCATGGCAGCTTTAAAGCAAAGTTAAAAAGTATGCTAGTGAATTGGTATATTCAGTGTCAATTTTTTTCACTGTATAGACTTATCAAAATAATTTTAAAGTAAATCTATAAATCATAATGTTCAGCTTGGAGAAGTATTAACTGCCAATCAAATCTGTTCATTTAATTTTTAACTGTAGTGCTCTGGTAATGAATGACTTGACAGTCCCCACATCTGATCTATGCACTTAATTAAAATTTAAATACTAAATTGTATTTCTTTCTAGTACAAAATACTTATTTTCAATTCTGAATTAATAAGCTGATTTTTATGTCCTTCTTGCATATCAGTAATATTTTTACAGTCCAAAATTCTTTCCATTTTGACTGCTTTGTAACTGTACTGCTGTTAATTTTAATTTTAAATAATACAAGGAATTTTAGAAAATTAGTAAATATATTATATAAAACATACTATATGCCTCATAAATGAACCTTTGATTATTTTCTTATCCTTTTTTTTTTTACTACAACTGAAAACTAATGTTTTCTCTTAGTTTATTGTTTGTTTTTAATTGCTATGATGGTTGTTTTGGTTGCAACTTGTAAAAGGAGAAGATTCTTTGATAAGCATTTAACATGAATTAGCTCATGCAATTTTCAGAACAACCCTGATAAATGTATTAGTTTATGCTTCCCAGTCACTTCCCAGATAGTGAGCCTGAAGGGACCCTTCCAGGTCCACAGAGCTTTAGGGGACAAAGCTCAGAATTTGATTATTGCAACTATGGTACCTTTCAGTGCTTCCTAACATTTATGTAAATTGACTTATTTCATAATTTACGTAAATTACCATATTCTGCCTCTGGGAAGAAGGAAGAGTTGTCTGTTCTTCATATCAGATTCTTTGTGAAATGCAAAAACAATTAATATGATTAACATAAACACAATTTTAGAATGATATCTGTTGAAAAGTATTCAATGTAAGGTATTAGCAACAAAGTTCTTATCCATGAATCTTACTGTGTTTTGTTCTTCCTTGTGAGTCATTGTGAATATTTTCCTGGAAACTTCATTTTTTCATTGCATTAAATACAGTAGCTTTTTAGATTGAAAAACAAACCTTAGTACTTTATCACAGTTTTATATTATTTCTGTTCTGTTCAGTGAGTATGCAACATATAAACTCAGTTACTTTCTAATCAATCACTTCAAGTATGTGGGTTTGGCATCGCATAGTGGTTGGTTAATAGCTCTAATGATGTTCTTAGCAGTAGGATGGCTTTTTAGCGCACGTTTCAATCTTCGCTCATATTCCTGTGCAACATTCTCTTTTATCATTTTGTCATTTTTCTGATGGATTTCCATACACTGAGGTATTTGTAAAATCCATCAACTGTCAATTGTAGGATTGCATTTTTGTTACAAAGGTAAGCTTTCTAAATGTTTCATTTCAAGCTTAGGAAGATCACTTCTTTCACTTTTGTGAGAATGATTTCTTTTTCATTAGAAAGCAGCTTATAAATTCCTAATTTTCTTCTTCCACAAAGGTAGGAAAAAGGATATGTCCCATGGATATTTTCAAGTAACTTTATACCCATATTCATCTATTCCATTGAATTGATTAAAACATAAAGTCAAGTTTTAACTTAAAGAAAAAGCTTTTAAAAGTTTTTGGAATCAGATGAGGGGAAATATATCTTCAGACACTTTTGAAATAGATTGTATTTATTCCTACCTATCCTTATTTAAACATTTAACTTACTTATGAATAAACTTATTGAGCAATCACATTTACAAAATTAATGGTGAAAATAAGTAATTCATTGATTTTTTTGGTACTTTTTGACCAAATATATTAACATAAATAAATATTTAAATAGAAGTTTGAATAAGCATTTCTTAAACCCTGATGAAAACTATTCTGTGAACTTTGTTAAGAAGGATAAATAAATTAGAGTAGAAAATCACAGGGTGGGATGAGATAATTATAGCTTCTATGTCAGAAAAAATGAAGAATTTTGGAAATAATATCTTCAATGGATAAGAGCCATTAATGCTTATTTTTTTCATTATTTTTCCTCTTTCATCTTTAATCCTTATAACATTTTTTTCTTCTTTTTCCAATTTTGCATGCATACAATCAGTTATCTAAACAACTAAGTTGAAGACAACACTATGCAATACAACAAATAATATTGAATTCATATTATTTTGCTTAGTGAAATTCTATATTATTTCTATTTTTTATTATTACCATTTTGTAATCTCTTTAAAAAATTTAAAACTGTAGACTCATCTAATTTTTAATTTAATCTTAACCAAGTGTTGTGAAAGCATAGATAGTAGCTAGGGACCTTCTGTCTAGTTACTGGCTCACATCCTAAGGCCTGCCTGAGTAAAAATCTGAGGCTAGGATCATTCCTAATACTTTCAACTCATCAAGTGACAGTAAATTCCACATCCTTTAACTTCAACAATTGACATACACTCAACTGTTCTTCAAGAACACTACATTTTTCTTAGAACTGATGCTCTTCTAAAATTTCTCATGTCCCAACAATGAACTACCATCTTGTATTCATCCAACTTCTTCATCGTTGTCGACTTATTCTCTAAGAAGGAGTTCATAGATCAATTCACATTTTTTATACTTAGTCTTCTTTTAAGAAAACTTTCTTCTTTAGAGCCAAGTACTATCACCATTCCTCTCCTTCATAGCTCTAAGCCCTCTCTTCCTTATCCCACTATATCCCCCTTAAAATAACTCACTGTGGAGCTCTGTCAGGACCACTTCTACCCTAAGCTGGTAGTGTTGGCAGGAAAAACATCTTTAGATAAGTATCTTATTGTCACGACAAATCATGAGAGCACTGTATCCTCTGAAGAAAGTCTTTAATTTATTTTTGGTCAACTTCCCCCCACACACACTTTTTCCTTGTCATTTTTCAAACATCTGTCATTTTCTCTAGTCAACCCTTACCTTGCAGCTAACTCTTCTATTTAAGAAAAGTGAAGAAAAACAGAAGCGTGTCTTAGTCTTTTGGGTTGCTATAGCAGCAACACCACTGACTCATGTAAGACATAACTTTCTTATTAGATAAGTCGGTTTTTCCATTACTGGACCCAATCGAATACACTCAACTTAAAGGAACAAATGCTGTTTTTGACTCAGTTTTCAAGGTGCCCATTCATGGAGGAATGGCTCTAAGGCAGAAACATGGTACAAATGTGTGGGGGAGAGTGCTGTTTAACTGCACTGGTGGCTGGGCAGAGAACAAGGGGATGCACCAGATCTAACTCACCAGGTCCTAACCTCCACAACCGACATACGCAGATGTGTGTCTTATTCAGGTTTTATGTGGGTCCCAAGCCAATAAAGCTGACAGTGAAGCTTAACCACCCTGTACCAAATACAGATCCTTAGACCACACTTAATCTCCAATGCAGTGTAAAAACCTTACTTAACATATTATATGGTGTACAAAAAAAATCCAACTCGCAAGATCTCAACAGTCCACGTCTGAAGTCTTCTTTAGCCAAAGATAGGAGTCGGGGGTTAAGGAGGGGTGGGAACATGCACTCAGAAAGGCATTTTACAAACAGTATTTGTCATGTTTTTAGTTTTCAGAGAGCTGCACATCTTCCCTGCTTGGTAAGGTGAGCATGTAATTTATTACTCACTTATAGATTAGGATAAACAAAAGACTAACAGATCTATCTATGTTTTTCTCACCAGGAGAAGTAAAGAGATAAAATTCTCCTTGAACCTGATCACTTATCCTGAGTGGCTGTAGGAAGCTATTTCTATCATACACACATATCTGTATGATCTAAAGTCATAGGTTTCAGACTTTGCTTGTGACACCAGAAATTTCCTAAGCAAAGACAAATAGGATAACTTCCAAATGTCAAAATAAGTATCAGTGGTCATTTTCTTCTTTTATAATAGTCTACAAAATTAATGAAAAAAGACTGTATATTGTCAAATATAATTTCAGTCATTTTGAACGAGAACTTTATGAAAATAAATATAAAACAAATTAGAGTGCCATCACTTCTCCTCTGATGGCTTTTATGACTCCAAATGCTCAGATATCATTCTATAATGATACCAACCTGCCTTGACCCTTTTTCTAATATTTCAGATTATATTTTAGGGTTTTTTTTGGCAACTTTCTAACAACTGTTGGAAGCACAGTGTTTGTGAAAGCTTCTCACCAATATGGTGACCTTCCATCAACAAGAAGGCTACCTCCTAACTGAAAAAAACAACAGCAACAATAATAGCAATTGTTGAAGAGCTCATTTATTTATTTTACCAAAGGCCTGCTGCTCTCGTAGAATAATTAATCCATTTAATGCTTCCTTTGTCTTCACCCTCCTCCTCTATCTTCCCAAAATAGGAAGCATAGATGATTTGTTTCCCTACCAAAGAAACAAAATAAAGTATGGATAAAATCCTTACTGTGCCATTGTGTCTCACATCTTATAATGAATGCTTTCACTCATTGTGACAGCCACTTCCAGTTGCACACTCAATAAATACACTCTTCTTCACAGAAAAAGCATGAATGTTGTTTGGTTAGTCTTGTTCAACACACTTAATGTCTCAGCTACAGTTATAGTCTTCCCTGAACCCAGGTCCTCCTGCGAATAGTGAACACTCTCTGCCACCTATGTAGTTGTATTACTCTAATCACTGAGTAGGTTACACATGGATTTTTGTCCAGTTCTTACTAATGAGATAAGATGGATATCTTTTATCTTATAGTTTCCTATTAGATAAAAGAGATAGTGATGAAACAATCTGTCTAGTGGTGTGTCAGCGAATGCTATCAGCACACAACCACTGAAACTGGGAGACACTGTGCTTCATCATGAGCCATCACTGGTGGACTGGGGGACCACACAGGAAGGCCAGGGCTAAGCTATTGCTGAATAAACCCACACTCATGTCCATTCCTCTCCATTTCACGCTATGTTAGTAAATGAAAGCCTACGATGTACCCTGTGCTGTTGGGCCTTGAGCTCCAAGTGGAAAAAAAAAAAACACTTAAATGTCCAGCCTTTTTATGTAACTAGTTTAGAAAGCATGTTTGCCTATTTGTAGTATACACTAGGATGTCAAAAATAAAACAAACTAAAGGTATTCTACTGGAAGGTATAGAATTATTTTAAAAAAGACTTAATCTGGTATGCAAAACAAATTGTGAAGTTTCTCATTTCTCTTTCCAGAGAACCAATTATTTTATTCTCTGAAAAATTTTCTGTATCCACTTTTAATTAAGAATTCAAGCTATTAATATATTGGTCCCATTTATCTAAGTGTCTACTATTCCAAGGAATTTGAGACCACCCTGTTAGCTCCTTTTCCTCAGAATTATATTATTTTAATTTTGAACAAAAGTTGGCTCATTTATCTACCTATGGCCACAATTGTGAAATTAATTTAGTTTATTGGTACATTTTTAGATACATATAATGATAACATTCATCTTAATTTTTTGTTTTTCTTCATTCCCCTACCCTCCCTTCAACTTTTCTACTCCTCCTTATTTACAAAAGCTTTGTTTCCCTTTTGCCTTCTCTTATTTGTTTCTTTTCCCTTCTTTTCCCCGGCCCTAGTTTCCCTTGTCATTTGAATATTTCCTTCCTATTCCACCATATCCATCATACAGTTTGGTCCTTATTTACACTTTCAAAGTAATATTTACATGTGTGCCTAATTTTGTTCACATAAAGATAATCTCATGGTGCATCCATTTACCTAGAAATACCTGGAGCTTATCATTCTACAAGGCTGAACAGTGTTCCATTATATACAAAGAACATATTTTTTTATCCATGCATGAGTTGATGGGCTTATGGATTGTTTCTAAGGTTAAGCTATTGCACACTGTGCCACTGTAAACATGGATGTGCATATATCACTGGGGTAGATTGGTTTAATTCTTTCAGGGGGATATCAGGAAGGGGAAGAGTAGCTGAGTTGAATGGAACCACTAGTTTTAGATTTTTGAGAAATCTTTACACTGATTTGTAGACTGCTTACAGCAGTCTATACTTCTGCCACAAGTAGAGAAGGCTTCCTGCTCTAAAATCGGGAACAAGAACAGGGTGTCCATTATCATCACTCTCATTCAGTATAACTCTGGAAATATTAAATGGGGTAATTAGATAAGAGAATGAAATAAAATGAGGAAGGATAGGAAAGGAAGAATTTAAATTATTATCTGCAGATGATATGATACTCTGCATAGAAGATCCCAAAACTCCACCAAGACTTCTAGAATTAATATGAAAATTCTGTTACACAACTGGATACAAAATCAACACTTCAAAAACAGTAGCATTCCTGTATGCAAATAGAAATTCACTGAGAGGAATTAGGGAAATTACACCATTCAGATAGTACAAAACAAAACGAAATCCCTAGAAATAAATCAAATGAAGGAAGTGAAAGATATTTACGTTGAAAAGTATAGTACTCGGAAAAAGAAGATTGAAGAGGATATTATAAATGGAAAGATATCTCTTCATCTTGGGTAGTAAGAACCAACAGTGAAAATAACCATACTCCCAAAATTTCTATACATACTTAATCCAATCTCAATTAAAATACCAACAGCATAACTCACAGAATTAGAGAAAATATTCCTAAAATTCATTTGGATCCAGAAGAAAACTAGAATGTCAAAAACAGTACTGAGAAACACAGGCATGACAGGGGCATCACAATCTCTGATTTTTAAATTATATCACAAAGCTACTGTGGTAAAAACAAACAAACACAGTACAGGCTATATTTATTGACTAGATACTGTACCGCCAGGTTTCCATTTGCTGTTCATCTATATCTTCCTCTTCTTCTCTTTCTTCTTCCCTTTCTACTCTTTCTTCTACTTTTGTTCTCTTTTTTTCTTCTTCTTGGTTTTGCTCTCCTTCTTCCTTTTCTTATTTTTCTCTACTCCTTTTTTGTCTCTGTCTCTTTCTCCCCATCCATTCCTCCATCCTTCCTCTTCATTCAGAATCCTTTTCCCTGCCACTAAGGATTATAAAGTTTCCTAGTGATTGTAGGACAACTTTCTATGTAAACATTAATCTTTTTGTGCACCATAACATGAGTTTGTTTTTAAATCCCAGTTCTCATAAGTTGACATCAGTATCAGCTGGTATCAGACAGCTTAAGTTACTTAGTCACATGGGGGAGTTATATCTGTATCCAATGGTTCTGTATTCACAGATTCATTCAACCCCAGGTCATGAAAAGCAATTGCATTCATGATCAGCATTGTTTAAGGATTATTCTCTAAACAGCATAGTATAATAAGTATGTGCATAGCATTTACAATGTATTAGCCATTGTAAATAGTCTAAAGGTGATACAGAGAATAGGCATAGGCCGTAAGCAAATAGTGAACTCTTTTACAGTGTTTGAGCTCTTCCTCAAAAATGGCTGGCATGACTGTGTGACATTCTTTGGCCAGGGATACCTTGACCAGTCTGCAGCCACTTAGCACTTTGTGGTGAGAATAAATGGTCTTTGATGGTTGCCACACATTACAGAGTGTGAGTTTTGAACACCACCTATCGACTGAACAGTGTGTAAGCTTCATGTTGATGTGTTCTATAAGGTTTTGGTGGAAATAACATTCACTACATTATAAAATGATCTTTATGTAGAGAACCAATGAGAAAATGACTTTTATGTCTCAGTATCAGGAATTTAAGCTTCTATTAAACAAATCATTTGGGTTTATCTTATAACTCTCGCAGCTAAGTATGTGATTATTTGAATGTGTACTTTTCTAAAATCTTTAGCAAAAGCAATCAATCATGCAGTCTATATGCAATAATATTCCTCCTTTTTAAATATTTGTTGCTTTACTACTTTTGCTGTTGTGTCTGCCATCCTTATTCTTTGCCAAGATTTCCTCACTTGCCAATTTAGTATTTTTAACATATGCCTCCTAAATTTATTTAATCTTTCATCAAATTGTGAAGATTTTTACATTAAAATCTCCATTCAATATCTAAATTTCCAGTGAAATCACTTTGGGAAAATTTCATAACATCTCTCTTTTTGAGACCCAAAAGCCAAATTCTAAATCTTCTCTAATCTATTCTGTTCTCCACATTCCAATAATCTTTTCAATATGAAAATTTAATTTTTATTTCAACAACATATGATTTACCCAAACAAATCAAAGCATAAACACTCCTCAAATTCTAATTGTCTTTGACAAAACTGCTAAGTCCTGAAGGATTATAAAACCAAAGTGAAAACCTTTTCATTGTCTCTCCCATTTAGGAGCCCAGCAATAAGAAAGAAACTTTCAATCTCTTGATAGAGGTCTTCTATCCTTCTTTCTTTCTCTTCCCCTTACTCTTCACCATGGATGAAATATTTATCTGACTGAGTAATTTGAAAAAGAAAGCAATGCACATATGTCCCACCTTTGTGCCTTTTTTGTCCATAGACATCAAAGAAGCAAAAATCTTCCATTATGAGGAAGCAAACGTTTCCTTGGGCTGGCATGGTAAAAATACAGACCAAGGTTTTAGCAGGACCATGGACCTGTGAAGCTATGGGAGGGATTTCCTTCCAGCCTGCACCTAGTTTTCAAGGTTAGTCTCTCATCTTCCTAGTCCCTGACTTGCAGTATCTACCTCTGTTGCAGGTGGTGCACTCCTGTATGTGTTTCTGTGTCGTAGAAACCATATAAAATATTTTCAGCCTGAAAATCCCAACTAGCCCCGTCTCATTTTCAGAACCCCAAAATAAAATGTATACTGTTTAAGGCACCAAGTTTATATAATATATGATGAGCACATAAACATACTGAAAGATCAACTATATCAATGAGCTGTCAATCACTAATGGAGTAAACTACCTAATAATGCAAAATAATACTACAAAAGATTGATTTTTTTCCAAGTTCAGCCCAATTTGTGTTTCTGCTCAGCAGTTTACTTTTGCTATTATTCAGCTACTTCAGCTTAGGCAACAAGAATGTCCCCTAAGTGAAAAAGAAAAATCTAGTAAGACAGTTTTGCTACTACCTCTTTTAAAGTTTTCCCTTTAAAAAAGTTGCTATATATTTCCTATATCTAACAAATACATTCATCATGGGAATTTACTACATATACATATTGTATCTTAATCATTTTTACTTTCTTGTCCCTTTCCCTCACTCCTCTTTTTTCGCATCTCTAGATTTCCTACTGACTCACTCCTGTTGCTATAGAGAAAGAATTGTTTTCCTATTATACACTTACCTTGTAACTGTGCAGGTGACTCGACTCCTCTTCTTTTCTCTAGGTTCTAGCACTATTCTTCCTTCTACTTATTATCCAGAGAGTGAATTCCTATTACCCAGGCTATGAATTAGGCACTGTGATGATAGGGACAAGCATTCTCACGCTTGGGAATCAGCCCCAACAATAGTCACACATCATGTGGTAAAAGCAATAATTCAGATCTGGGGTGTGTTCCATGACATCGCCAAGGAGGTGGACGGTAGGGCAGCATCACCAGAATGACTTCACAGAAGTAATTTGTGAGATATTACAAAATATCAGGTAGGAAGAGAAAGAAATATATACGGTACATGAAGACCCAGAGGCTTCAGGCCGCATCTTGCATTATAATTGCAAAATGTGCTTTCTTCATTGTAGAACATGTTACTCTTTTTTATAATAACTAGAAAATTCCTTAACATGAGTCAGAATAAATATAAGCTATTTAGTAAAGTCAGATGTGATGCCTTCACACCGAGTTTGTGCACCTATCAAGCTTGTGCCCATTATTGTGTGAAAGAATTTAGTTCATTATCCTGTAAGATTTTTGCTAACATCTGCCTTCTTCCTGGGAGGTAATTCTGGGTAGAGGGATCTTTTCCCCCCCTTCTGGACTGAAGTAGTGCCTGCTCCAATTTGTAGATCAAAGCAGAAGATGAGTAGTTGTTTACTGAATGAGTAAGTTTACAGAGAAGTACACAGTTGAAGTGAATAATCACACTCACCATCCCAGAACACTTTCTCACACGTGAGCACAACAGAAATGAAGCGATGTGAGGATTTTACGTTTTCAATCAACATGTCCAAAGACTAGGATGTTAAAATCGTTAAATCCGAAATTCTAATGCCAAAATAACTAAGGTTCAAAGTGTGTTTGTGAAGAAAGTAGAGGTTGCAACCATAAAATTAAAAAAATTTGCATAGATTGTCTTAAAATATACGTGGTGTTTACATTAGGCTCAATATCCTCTTTTGAGTAAAGAAAATAAGGCTAGTTTTTTATATGAATAACAAATTCTAAGTCTAAATCTATCCTTGATGCTTGGTTAGAGAAAGACTTGTCTTCCTCTCCTGGGTTTACCTCGCAGCTATGTCCTTTGGTCTGCTATTTCTGCTGTGCCCTGGCAGTACTCAGCTACTCTAAAGATTCAGTCTTCTTCCGGCTTAGTTCACTTAACTTGTACACTAAAGTCGCACTGTTTTGGACAATTAGTTATGCTTATGTTCTATGTTAAAAGCTAATTGCCTAGCAGATCAAGAAAAGAATTTTGCAGTTCTTTTCAACTATATAAGAATTCTTCTAAATGTGCAAAAAGTTACAATGCTTCAATGCAATATCCTCTACTCTTAGACCAGTTCTGCCTCTTGGAACTCTTCAGGGGTGGAAGGGATGAGAATCAACAGCCTCATGTTAGGTAAAATAAAAAAAGAAAAACTGAAGAGATGAGCTTTTATGCCATGGACAATACTGCCTTCCCTACACCATACTATTCAGACAAATATAGTTCAAGTCATTGAGTTCACTGATGTATTACAGAGCTAGATCTCCTGAAGTCATCTCAGCATAGCACGTACTTCTGGATAACACCAGCCACAGTAAGTCCAGCTACACAATAAATATATTTTATCCTACTATGTAACTAAAGCAGTGAAATTAACTGATCCATATAATGCTCCAACCAATTAAAATAGATATATAACGTATTATTACTGAGTGATATACGCTATCACTATCTCTGTCCTTACTCTTACCTAAATTTTCATGTAAACAGGAACTTTTCACAATTTTTATTTTCTTGAGGCAAAGATTTCTATCTTTGCATTTCACTGCTGAATATATACTTTTCCAAATGTTGTCTTATTAATTCTAAGTTAAAACAAATAGCACATTATCATGCATTTGTAGTGGATTTACCTTAAAGACAAACAGAAAAAAGTGACTGGCAATTCCAGTTGTATTCATTGTGGCACTCTACCACTGTGGTGCATTGCCAACTGGTGGTCAACCTGTTACACCCGTCTGGATTGAACGAGCATGGTGCTGGGTGTGGGGCGCCCACCTGAGGACTGGTGCCAGCAGCATAAGAAGCAAACTGGAGAAGCTGTTGGGAGGCTGTTAGGGGAAGTTGTTTTGGAGAAGCTCTTGGAGCTTTTGGAAGCTGCTGGTCTTCTTGGGCTACTCTGATGGAGGACCTTGCCATGCTGGCTTTCCTGATGGACTTGGCTATTCTTGTTGCTGGAGGAGCTCAGAACATCTGTTGTCAGTGGGAATGGCTATGGCTCATTTGGGGGCAGCCCTGGTCCTCATCTTGAACATTGCTTTTGGGCTCCAGAGAGAAAGATGGTGCACTGTTCAGCCTAATGGAGAAGCTTGTCACGTTGACTTTCCTGATGGGAACTCAGCTATCATCACTGGAGGAGCTCTGGACCTCATTGTTGCTAAGAAGGCTGCGACACTTTTTTTGGGGAGCTCTGATTCTTACATTGAGTGTTGCTTCCTGGCTCCAGTGCAGATCCTTTAGTCTGCTAACACAGATCCTTCCTCCCACTGGGACAGACTTTCTGGCTTCCACCACTGATCTTGGGCCTTTGCAGCACAGATCCATGAAGCGGGTCAGCGTGAGACATTGTAGTGGGCTCTAGGCCTCCAATTGGAATTGTGAGAGCATTGTTATAAGCTCTAGGTTTTCAGCTGGACTCATGCAGGATATTAGGACCCAGGCCTTCAGCTGGATTCTTTGGTATTTAGTGTGTGGACAGATTTCTTGCACTCTTGTGTATTATTCTTTGGGTGATCATAAAATAATCTTATAAAATGTATTCTTTTTTGCATTAATGCCCTTGCAAAAACCTCAGACCATGACATCCACTAGGGTAAATATTTAATAAAATTTCAATTATATAAATTTTTGAAAATCAGTTGCTCTTTAGAAATGTAAATAAGCTTATATGTATAAGAGAATAATACCCTACTGAGTTCAGAAAATCACTATTCAAGAAAATCCAACAAAATGGCAATATACCATTTATGGTAAGAAAAAATTAATAAGAAATTACCTATTAATAAGAAATTAATACTATATATTATAAAAATAATTATCCCCCAATCTTTAGATATAAAATGGCATATTAAATTGAAATGTTTTACTTTTAGATCAATGATATCCAATGAAGACAAATTTAGAATCTGTAGAATATGTAAATATTTGGAAACTTGCTAAACTAGTCAGAAAATTCATTTTTCAATTGAAAATATTTCCAAGAAAAAACTGTGGAAGGTGTTTTTTATGCAGATAGAAAACTTTGGATTAAAACTGCATGTTTCTCATAGGAAGTTGAATTAAACTGCTTTTTAAAAATATTTTTTAATGACCAGTACAATTGCTTAGTTATAGTAGATATAATAATAAAAATTATGTTGACATCCTAATAGAAGTTTTACTTATAGTTTTCAATTGTTGAAGAATTCCTTTCATAACATATTTTCAATACAAAATAGAATACAACGCAATGAAAATTAGGAAAACGTTATAAATATCAATTTCTGATAAAGTTTATAGCTAAAATCTCCTGATTAAAACACATTCTCTATTAGCCAAGTTGAACTATGTCTTCCATGAGCTTTGTGACTAGAGTACAGAGGTATACACAAAAGTGATTTCTTGCCTTCTAATACTAGTGGGACTGTGAGAAATGTATTAGAACACAGTTAAAAATAATAGCAACACGTGAATCATAGTAATGATTTATTTTGTGTTAATTTAGCATTCAGTAATTTAAACAAGTGCAATTATTATGATTATAATGTGAAAATCTATTTAAAAATAATGCTTACTTAAACTCTCTAATCATAAAACAAAAGTGGGTGATAAATCCATATCACTTCTGTGAAATACTTTTCAATTCTTTTTTTTGTTTTTTCTTTTCTTTTTTTTTTTTTTTTTTTTT
>NDGM011193069.1:0-12206 GCA_002564305.1 Octomys mimax | reverse complement strand
GTCTACAGGATCTCACTACACAGATCAGACTCGTAGTGATCCTCCTGTTTTCAGCCTCCCAAGTGATGGAATTGCAGGCACACACCACCATGACCAGTCTCTCTCAGCATGCCCTGGGGGTGGGGCCGGCATGGCGTGCTGGGGATTGAACCAGGGTCCCTGCATTTGCCTAAGCAGGTGCTTTAATTCACCGAGCTATTTGGCTGGCCCTTGCTTTTTCTTTTTTGATACTAGGAGTCAAACTCATGACCTCTCACTTGCTAGGCAGGCTATGTGCAGCTGAGCTACATTCATGGTCTACATTTTTCTTCTCTTTTGACAATATAGAATCACCACAAAAGTGTATGTTCTTCAAATTTATATTTTTGAATGTTGCATTTAAAAATATGATAGGATGATGATAAGAGAATGAGTCATATCTGTTCTTTGAAATATATTCTTGCTGGTAACATTGAGAAAGATGATAACTTGTGGGTACCACCACAAGATTAAAATAAGAAAAGACAAAGTCAGCTTCTAGAAAGAAGGTGGCTAGCAGATTGGCTTCATACCACCTTCCAGAACCACAAAGACACTGGCCAGCCTGCACTTCGATCCTCATATGCTCATGGGTTTTTCTGCAGGACTCATTTTTTCACCAAAAACCTCTCTGAATCCGTAAAGAGCTGGCTGGGGGTGGAACAAAGGCTAAATTCTCTTAGGTAAATATTTCCAGGTTCTTTTCTTTCCATTTCCAGTTCCATCATTTGGGCTCGGGGTTTATTACTTTGGATCTTGGCTGATGCAATATTATCTGGTTTCCCTTCCCTTCCTTTGTTAGAGTGACAGCCAGTTCTAAGAGAGGGTCCGAGACAAACTGCTCCAAGCCTAGTTCCTCTGTCTTTCTGTCTCATTCCTCTCTGCACTTGCATTGGGTTGCTCACCTTTCCCAAGGCAGGGGGTGGATCCCGCTGAATCTGAGCACTGGCTCATGTTATACCCATACATAGCCCGAAGTGTCCTTTTCTTCCTATGTCCATGCAATGCTTCCTTCATTGAGGGGACTCAGCCTACAACTCTACTGCCACCATCACGCAGTGACCAGCCTTCCTGCTGAGCAAGGAAAGATTCACTGGAATGATTCTTGCAGTATTTTTTTTTTTTTTATAGGGCAGTGTCATCAGTAGTTATCCACTTAGTCCCTGTCTTTCTGTAGTTCCTGCAGATAGGAACATCTTTAACATCTCTCTGTATTCTAATCACCCACTGTGGAATGTGCATAGGTCAAAAATGAATGAGGTTGATTATAGTAAGATCTTCTTTGCATGTACATTTTATTTGTTATTAGTATTGGTCTACATTGAAAAGACAGAGTCAGTATCAGCAATAAAATGCTGCTAAGATAAATTGTCAAATCATTAGATCAGGAAATATGGTTTATTTATAAGTAAAGAAGATTATTCTTCCAAGAGTTATGAGCAGTTATTGTTTTCACTAACATTTTATGGAAGAAGAAATTCATTCTGAAATGTCTTTGCTTTCAAGCAAGATACAGGGGGCCAGATGGACTTGACCTAAGTAGTTAGCTCTATATTTTTTGATGATTCTGATGAGAATTTCCTTCTCATTACTTCATAAAGTGGGATGGTTGATGATGTCACCTACGGTGTTTGGTTAGTGTTAGCTAGACACAGAGATGCGAACTCAAGTATTTTAGGAGAGACTTTTCCTCATTGGAGTCGTCCAGACAAAGCTTATGGTTTCAACTCGAGACTGAAGTTCTCCCACATGTCCAGAGGAGGGCTCCCTGGGTCAAGCTTGAGAACATTTGCAGAGACTTCATGAGAAGAGTTGATGTATTATTTCTAATCATGTCTATGAGATGAACAAAGAAAGTCAAAAATTTTCTAGGGCTATAAACGCACCATGGAATGAGTCCAATTTACAGACTTACCTCTGGCTTAGGACCAATGACAGGAGAAGGTTCTTCCTATTTTTATTGAAACACTTTTTTTTCTCTGTGTAAAAAAAAATGAGAACTTCATTAAAAACTTTAAAATATTATGTAGGATTGTGACATCTTTAAAGACCTACTACTATTGTTTGCCTACTTCATTGTAGGACTTTTGCACATAAAGAGATGTGTCTTTGTAATTGTGTATATTGTAGCCAGCTTTTTCAATAAATGTTATAAGCAGTTTCATGTAACATATCCAGTTTTTACATATGTAATAGAAAGTTTTTGGAAATAAGATATAGATGTTTAAAAAGGCTTTTGAAATTTATCACTGAGTTTTTAGAAATTTTATTCTACTTTATTTTAACATTAGGGATTGAACCCAGCTCTACACTGAGCTACATTCCTCCACCCACTTTTTACTTTATTGTTTTGAGGCGGGATCTTGCTAAATTGCTAAGCTGCCTGGGTTAGGCTCATACTTGCAATCTCCCAGCCTCTTCTTCCCAGAATACAGACACATGATAGCACACCTACTGACAGAAAAATTTAAAATATTTCTGACTAAATTGCCACCAGCTATGAATGTAGCATTGTTTCAAGTGGTGTATTTTATCTTGTCCAATGGAGAAACCACTTTTCTGATCTAATTATTAAACATTGTGGTGCTAGGTGTTTAGAAAGTCAGAGAGAGACAGATTCTCAATCAGGTTGAAGAATGCCATATATTCTGTTTTGTTGGTGGTGGTAGTTTAATAAGTGAGTGGTTTTCAGTGTTTTCACAGAGCTGTACAATTGTCACCATGATTTTTTTTTTTTTTTAGAATACTCTTATCACACCAGAAAGAAACCTTGAACCCTTGAGCTGTTCTTCATCATTTCTGGCTATAGGCAAACATGAATCTCTGTCTCTGTGAATTTGCTTCTGAACATTTTGTGTACATGGATTCTTACACTATGTAGTTTACAATTGGCTTCTTTCACTTAGAATAAGGTTTTCAAGGTTCATCTGCACTGCATCATGCATCAGTGCTCCATTCCTCTTTAGTTTTGAGTAATATTTCACTGTGTGGATATAGGGTTTTTAAAATCTGTTCTTCAGTTAATGGACATTGGAGCTGTTTTCACTTTGTTTATTAAGAATAATCCCAATACAAACATTTGTATACAAGTTTTTGAAAGGACCTATTTTCAGTTCTCTTGAGCGTACACTGAGAAGTAGAAATGTTGGACATGGAACTCAATGTATAACCTTTTGAGAAACTTCTCCATTGATCCTAAAGAGTTGCTCCTCCTCTATTCATCAGTAGTGTAGGAAACAACCTCTGTACATCTTTGCCAGTGCTTGCTGTGTTGGGTATAATCACCCTCATGGATATGAAATGGTGTGTCTTCATGGTGTTTCCATTTACATTCCCCTCCTAGCCAATAGTGTTGTACAGTTCTTCACGTGCTTCCTGGCCATGGCAGTGTTTTCTTACAGTAATGTCTGTTGAGATCTTTTGCTATTTTTAAGTGAGTTACCATTTTATAATTTGGTCAAAATATTATGCAATCTTATCAGATTAAAAAAAAAAACTATTCGAAGGGTATTTTCATGTGGGGCCACCACAAAGAATGTGAGACCTTTATTCTGGTGTCCTTATAAAATATATGAAATGGTGATTGAAGGAGGATCCTGTCATCTAGGGGGA
The DNA here is from genome assembly GCA_002564305.1 of Octomys mimax. Lineage (NCBI taxonomy): Eukaryota > Metazoa > Chordata > Mammalia > Rodentia > Octodontidae > Octomys > Octomys mimax. The sequence goes on along the minus strand of NDGM011193069.1, from coordinate 8,576 downwards.
CTATATCAGGATAATTGGCTATAAGGATGGTCATGTAATATTTTAAAGTGTAAGCTAAGAGTAGCCTTATTTTTATTGAAGTCATTATAATTAATTTATCCTGAAATTTCCAACAGGACAACTTTACATTTACATACAAACATTTATTTGCCTCGTTATTTCAAAAGGGAAAGATTTGTATACTGTGCTCTGGGGAATCTTCTCAGAGGCTGGGGATGGGAAGTGTCAGGCTGGTCCTGTATTGGGGTCAACCAGAGAAAGTCAAAATCATCAGTTTTATTTAACTTTAGGAGATGTTTTGTTTGAAAAAGAATTGTACAGCGTGAAAACACAGAAGACCCTGCTTTTATGGTCTGAGAATATTTCTCTTAAATAATTTCTCAGGCTTCAGAAATTAGGTTCTCACTGATGTAAAAACAGGCAAATGGAGCTATTTCTCCCCAGGTATTTAGAGGGGTGCAGGTATTAGGTAGAAGTTCTACCTTCTCTCATAGCATGCTGACATGGATGCTTTGCCTTCTGGGTAAAACGTGGGGCTTGAGTTCATTTCCTGGCAGTGAAGATGTGTGTCCCCTGGCTGACTTGGCTTGCTAGTGCATACATGGCCTGGTTTGCAATGGAACTACATCAGGAACCAGACACCCATTGAGTAAATGATTAGAAGAGCCAAAGTACTATCTTGGCTCTTTTTTTTTTTGTATTTTAGGGAAGGGTCTACAGGGTGTTCAGCGTCTTACTACTAGATCGGACTCATAGTAATCTGCCTATTTACAGCCTCTCGAGCTGGGATTACTGGTGCATGCCACCACGCCCAGTCTTCTATATTGACTCTTCACTTTGCTTAAGGTGATAGAATAGCCAAAGAGATTCTTTCATTTTAGGAATTAGTTCTTCATTAAATCTTAGTACCCTGGACTTCTCAGGCTGTGAGATGATACTTTTCTTTAAGGACCCAATGTAGTGACTGGGGCCTTTTGCAGTGTGCAATTCTATGCTGTCTAGTTTTTTTAAACTGGAGTCTCATTTCCAGATATTGCTCCACTTGACTGCCTGTCTGAAATCACATTAAAAAGGACAGAATATTACCATCTCCTCAGTGCGAGAGCCTTCAGTAGGATCCCTTGCTAAGGAAGAAGGTTCCAGTACAATCTCACAGAGCATATTGCTTTTACTTTATTTCTACTCCAGAATTGCCTTCTAAGGGACTGGTGATAGAAGTTTCTTTTACCTTCGATGGTTCTCAACAAGGCAGTTCTTTTCCCCCTTTCCACTCACATGACCAGTGATATCTAGAGACATTTTTGGTTGTAACGAGTTGGAGCTGTATTCCCTGCTGCTGTTCAATGTGAAGAAGCTAAGGGCGCTGCTAAATTTCCTATAATGCTATTGTAATGCTCAGCTCCTTCTAAATGAAGAAATGTCTGACCCAAAATGTGAATTGTGCCAACGTTGACAAAATCTGCTTGAGAACAAATCTCACTTCCTCCTGCAAGGGTGCAAGGCTGTCCTTTGTCTCCCAAAGACTATTTGCTCACACATTATTTATTTGCAGGACTTCCACACAGTGGTTTAGACTGAGCTTTGGAAATTTCAGCTCAACACCACAATTTATCTTCCTTCTGCATAAAATGAAGGTAGACTTTCAATTATTTTCATCATCTTGCAGCACTTATTCATTTTATGCATAAATATACTCATATATACTTCTACACAGAACCAACAATACATGCAATATCTAATTTGAAATAAAATTTACTCTATGAGGAGTGTATTTATGACCCCAAACTCTTTAATACATTGGGGTCAAACTGTCTTTAGAATTTTGCTGTTTCCTCATAAAAATCTTTACATAACTTCAAGAATGCCAAGTACCATAGCAGCAGGCTTTCTAGACAGAGACTATTTGTCACAATGGCTAATCTGTTTCAACCTGCTGCCACATGATCTCCTTAGTTTTGAAATAACTTTCCATAAGGCTTTAAACTTTTTTTTTTACTAGCGTTTTTGAAATTGCCTTTCTCTATCTTAAGCAACTAAAAACTTTCTCATCATGTGGTTTAGGATGGGGACAATAGATGATCTATGCTGTAGTCCAAGGTTATGGCCCTTATAGCATGAACTAAAGGATATGCAAAACTTTGTTACAGTGTCAAGACTTCAGAAAAGAGATTCCTATAACCATGACCCTCCACTCCTCTATCACATTACACTGAAGTGAATGTTTGTAAGGAAAACTAGGGTATCAAAGGCAGCACCACATTCTAGCTGATTCTCGGATTATCTATTCATAAGATGACTGCTGTAGCTTGATATGCCCGGGTTTACTTATGAATTGGTAGTGGATGAGTGTAAATATGTCTGTATGTATATATAGGTCCTCTTGGAAAGAGACAGCAGACATCCTGACAGTTTTCACTGGATATTTGTATAACTGCTTATCAAGTACATGAAACTAATTTAGAAACCTACCCACTGAGTCTTGAGTCCAGTAAAAGATGAAATAATTATTGACTCTTTTCATGTAAGAAGATTGAACTATACAATGTTGATTATTACCTGTAGTTACAAAATTGGTGAATTTGTGATTTATTATTTCTTTTAGTCAAAACCAGTAACAAATGGCTTTAGGAGTTTCAAATGAACCAGGAAAAGAGCCATTATTACACCTGGCACTCCCAATTCCCAGGCCATATTTGAAAGCAATACTCTATTTCTTCCTAACTTATTTATATTTAAGTAAATGAGACACAGATAATTTGAAAGGAGGAAAAGCAGAACAGGAATACATGAATTGATAGACAGTTGGTCTCTGTATTTTTTTCTTATTTAGGTTTTACTTATTAATTTCTTTAAGATAGTTACAGTGTGGTGTTTACTAACTAGTGTTTTTATTATTATTATTATTATTATTATTATTATTAATTATTATTGTACTTAGTACAGAGTCTACAGGGTCTCTCTACATAGATTGGATCCATAGTGATCCTCCTATTTTCAGCCTCCTAAGCACTGGGATTACAGGCGCATGCCACCATGCCCAGTCTAGTGTTTAATTATTGATATCCATATCTCAACAGTGCTTAGGCAAAGAGCTCTGACCACTTCATCAGAGGGATAGGCTTCATTTCTAGCCTTCTTTTATTAGCCAAATGACTTTTTAAATTAAATGGAAGACTCAGCACTGAGTTTCCTGCTCCTTAAACACAAATTACTTTTCTCCGTGGTGCTTTTCCTTCAATTATTCATTCAGCAAGCATTTACTAGGAGCCTGTTCTCCTCCTGACATGGTGGAAGATCCAATGATCAGCAAGCATCCACCCAAGGACCTCCGTGCATGTGCAGATGGATGGTCCCCATGGTCTTCTGTGATCTCCGATGAGCACTTTCTTCCCAGAGCCTAACTTTGCTCTATGGACACCCAAGTTGGATGCAAAGGCAGTCTATTGAATTTAGAAAGAAATAGAACATCTATTCTGATTCTGATTTACTTCTTGTCCTTTTTCTAAAATAACTTTTTTTTGCTAGTTTCGCACTTAAAGAAAAGTTACAAAAGTGGAATAAAGAAATCCCAAATATCCTTTACTGGATTTATCAGTTATTGAATATTTCTCTGCTTTATTCTCCCTCAATGATACTGGGTTTTTTTCCTCAGTCATATGTGTGTATAATTATGTTTATATTTATTTATGTTTATAAATATACATATATGTATAAGTGCATATAAATGTATGTCCATATATGTATATATAAACATTTACACATGCATAAAATATACCATCATGTTGTATTGCCCTAAATACTTCAGTGAGTATTATCTAAAAACAAGAATGTGCTCCCATTTAGCTATTGTATAATAATTAAAATCAGGAAAGAGAAGATGCTGTACTACTTAGCTAACCCACAGTTCATATTCAAATTGTATCAGTTCCCCAGTAACATCACATTCCAGTCTAGGAATGCACATTGCATTGAGCCATTTTTCTTTGGTTCCTTGAGCATGAACCATTTCATGCCATTTTTCAACATATAGGCTATCAATTTTGTAGTGCTTCCTTCAAGTGGATGTGGTCTAGTATTCCTTATGATTAGATCTGGGTTATGTGCTTTGGACAAAAATGTCACAGAAATGATGTGGACATATCATCCACATGCATATAGTATCTGTTTATCTCTGTAGTAGTGATGTCAGCTTTAGTCATTTGGCTAAGGCAGCAGTCCTGCAGGTTTCTGCATACATTTACCCTTGGCAATTAATGAGTAATTCGTGAATATACATTTTGAAAATGTGTTAATATTTTTTCCCCCAGCAGATTTTCACCTATCAGTTTTAGCACCTAATCTTCTCATGTTACACATCTGTATGTGGGCATGCTTTATAATATACATCATGGATTAGCAACATATATAATTTATATCTTATGAATAAATACACATATATTGGAATCATGCAGGTTGGTGTTCAGAATTTTTTTTAACTAATAGTCTTATTCACTCAAAAATGTTTGGAGACCTTACTGGGTGGGATGGTCAGGTTATTTTCTAGTTCTGAATTATTGGAACATTTGGGTTTGGGTTTGTAATCAGGAAACTACTACTCCCAGTGGCCTTGGGCTTATTTCCAATATAAACTTGAATATTGTTGCTTGTCAGAAATTTATCTTTTCCTTTCTTCTTTTCTTCATATTTTGTAAGATCAAGTTAATATCTGGTTAGTCTAAAAAAGGAAGAGAGACCTTTTAAAATGTGTCCAATGAAAGTGATGGAAAAATGTCCTGAAGACAATGTTTGTACCTGTTGCACGCTAGAGCCAGGTCTTGCTTACGTTCTTAGTTTCTTTTGCTTTTCAGGTTGTTATTACTATACACAGGAGTTTAAGCCAGTCTCTGAGACCACAGTCAGAACCTTCAATCCCACGATGAACAATCTTTGAGGCTTAGGCGGGCATCCCTGTGCCTGAAGCACTTGTCATGTGGACTTAAGTTCCATGCACTGTCACATCCGCATTATTACTTACTCAATATTTTTCTTTAGATCAGATTTATATAGATAGTTTCACCAAAAGTTATTATCCTCTTATGGCATGAGATCTTTGAAGTCACAGATTTGAGGCATTGATGTATATTACAAAAATATATATTAATTTAAATAAATTCAAATCTTAAGTGACACTTCACCTTGGTGCTACCTATGACTATGTGACATAAACATCAGCAATGCAAAGCCTTTCCTTTTGGGAATCCAGTACTGAAAACTGTATCAGAACACCAATTGTTCTTTGCCTTACAGAGGAGGAAGAAATGTGAGGCAAAGAATTCAATTAGATTCACGCTAGATTACAATTAGCTGACCCACAAAAGGGGGAATCTGTCTGGATTTTCAGTTGCATTCTGTTTAAACATGAATCACAATATTCCTTATTAGTTGCATTTACATCAATGAATCATTTAAAACACTTACTGAAAACTGTACTTTTCTCAGGCATCGTCACCACAGCTGCTATTTGGCCTGCCTCCTCAGTTCTAGTGACAGGCTATCACAAAGGCAGATACTGCTTTGCTAATGAGGACCACGGCACAATGGCCCTCCATATCCGCATTGCCTCCTCCATGGACCCAGCCAACCTCCATCACATGCAGTGTAGTCAGGGTGTGTGGTTTTTCATTATTTTCTAAATGATATAGTATAGCAAACCTAGCCCATAACTTGTGTTGTACCTTACAAGTAATCTAGAGATGATTTAATAGAGGTGGGAGGACATGTGTATGTTATATGCAAATACTGTGCTATTTTGTATAAGAGACTTGAGCATCAGCAGGTTTTGAAGTCCATGGTGGTGGTGGTGGAGTCCTAGATCCATTTCTCCAGGGATACATAGGAATAATGATATCTAAGGACTAGAGCAAGGATATGGAAAATATTATGAGCAAGAAAGGAGTTAGGATTTTCTTACTCAGTTTGAAGAATCCCAATAAGGATTTGTTTAACTCAGATGTAGGAAATGAATTTGGAGGACACAGATTTGGTAAAATAAACACAGTTCACCCTACAAGACAATAGGCAGTACCTTTACACAAAATCATAGATTAATTTTCATTTTCCCCTAAATTACAATTGCAACTATTTGTTGTATATTTGGAAAGGTTGCTTTAAGGACTGATGGGGATTTTTACATATACTTAATATTGTGCTTGTGTCTAGTAGAGGTGCTAGAATAAAAGAAAGAAGTAGAAAACTTGTGATGTTGGAAAAACCAGGAGTTATGCCCCTGAAGTAAATAGTGAAGGGCAAACATTTAAGAAGAGCAGAGTGAAACAAATGTGCTTCCAAATGAAATCATTTGACTTGCTCACACTGAACTCTATCCTTATTCCTGTCCTGTTCCCTAAATCTTCAGAAAGGAGCTCATTGCCAAGCTGGACCAGGCAGAAAAGGAGAAAGTGGATGCTGCCCAGCTGGTTCAGGAATTCGAGGCTCTGACAGAAGAGAATCGGACCCTGAAGTTGGCCCAGTCACAATGTGTGGAGCAACTGGAAAAACTTAGAATACAGTATCAGAAGAGGCAGGGGTCATCCTAACTTGAAATTATTAAATATGAGCGTAAGAGGTTGGTGACTGCTGTGCTGTGCACTGGCCAGAAGTCTTTTATTGTGAAGGGATAGCAAACCAAATCCATTGCTTCTCTTTATTACCCACATGGCAAATGTCTAGAATGAGAGTTTAATGCTTTTCAGCTTTTAGCTTGAGAGAGGGGATATTTTATATTAAGTGAGCTCATTAGTGCAAAGCTATTACCAGTATATATTTTCAGAGATCAGAATTCTTTTTCAAAGATATATGTATATATCTATATCTATATCTATCTATCTACATATACATATATATATATATTCTTATTTAGGAGGATGTGATCATATTGTACATCAGTATGGGAAATAATAAAAATAGAATATTGACTGACCCTGCTAAAAATCATAAGCCATGAAACAAACCAGTAAAATGCTCATTGTCATTCCACATCTGTGCATTTTTAAATTTCATGCTTTTAATATCTCAGATCTGCTCAAATATCAATCCTTTGAAATGGCTTCACATATATTTATGTTCACCAGTCAGATGCAATCCCTCACGGATAGGTTTCCTCAGAATAAATGGTCACGTGCATATCCATAAAGGTTTTCTCATGAAAATATTAGCAGAAATCAGGTCTGCGCCAAAAGCTCATCTGCCTGTGCTGACTTGCTGTTGGGATAAAGAAACAGAAAATGCTTCATTTTCTCCATCTGCGTGCACTCCCTGGCAATGTCTCTGCCTTTACTTGCATGTGTTCTGGAGGGTTTGGGGGCAATGGAAAAGTATTGTGTGGACCTTGCTTTGGTCAGTTCCCATGAAAATATTAATGAAGTTACAACTACTGTTTTTCTTTGGACTTAAGGAGGTATTTTAGGTCTGTAATGACTGATAGGAATATAACTTTCAAATTAAAATACTTTTTCTTTTATTGTAGCAGTTACATTTTCTCAAATTGATCTTTGTTTTATGTCCATTTCTATTCATGTAACTCTTTTTTTTTCATTAAACATTGATTAAGAACTGCTGAGTTGTATTTTTCCCCTTTCTTAACCCCATTTATGTTGAAAGCTGGATTGCTCAACCTGGTTAGAATGGATGTTCTGTTGTCTGTGCTTAAAAAACCCCCAACAAAAACACAGGAGTCATTTTCCTTTGAAAGACTGTGGTTTCCCATATGAAAAACTCTGAGCTCTAATACTGATTATGATTCATTTATGCCTTGAGATATTTTTTTTCATGAAACATAAAGAACAGTTCCTAAAAATAATAAGATGGCCTTGGATAGGTGAGTGATTCTCACCCGGGAGTGATTTTACCCCAGAGATCTTTGGCAGTGGGTGAGGGGTACTACAGGCTACTGGGGTGGAGACTAGGGGTGCTGCTAAACATCCTGTGGAGGACAGGGAGGTCTCCCCACAAAGCACTTTCTGGACCAACATGTCATTGGCACTGAGACTGCTGTCCCTTGGGGAAGACTGGGCAGTCTGGGCAATGCCCATGGAAGCACATTCCAGGGCCAGAGGTTCTTGCCATGCAGTGCAGATTCTAAGAGGCTTTTTTACTACCTAAGTCCTCAACTGCCTCATTTGTAAAATGAAACTTTTCTACAGATCCCAAAGATGCAGTGTTAGGCTATTCACCCTTATGTTGCTTTCCTACTTGGCCAAAGGTGAAAGTATCTGTGATCCTGGAAAAGCCTTCCTTTTCAGTAACTCCAAGGCTTGCAAATACTAATACCCACTACTATTACGGACTACTGGATGATATTGGATTATTTTGTTGAATTCACATGCCTACAATATTTAAATGGGAATGGAATACCCATCTCTGACAAAACTAAACAAAAAAAGGGGATACAAATGAAGGACTACTTTGTATATTCAAAATACTTAAGATATACAGCTACTTTCTCTTAATTCAATGAGGAGAAAGATTTGTAGTAGTAATGTTTGGACAGGATATCATGTCTGCATCTTGTACTATGAATAACCACTAAGAAGGCAACA
>NDGM011193064.1:0-12302 GCA_002564305.1 Octomys mimax | reverse complement strand
AGAGAGAAAGAAAGGAAGGAAAGAAAGGAAGGAAAAAAGGAAGGTAAACCCTTCCCTTTAAGGAGCTTTTGCAGAAGTACTATAACATCCTTCCACTTGCATTTCAGGGTGGCATGGTCATACCTGGCTGCAAGGGAGGCTACATATGCTGTCCTTTGCCAGCTGCTTGGGTTGGTAGGTGTATTTTGGAGGCTTCAGGATAAAGGGCTCATAAATGTCAGAGGAGATAGCTTAAAGTTTCTTCCACAAGTGGAAACACTATAATCGAATAGTTTCAACTTATAACTAACACTAGATAAAAGTTATAGGAAAATATCATTAAACTATGATCTGGCACAGCAAATATATTTTGAGTACTTGGAATGCCATTGAACTAAGGAGACATTAAAATGACTTTATCATGGCACAATCTTGGCAAAGACTGTCAAGAATGTGCTTGTACATCAGATAGAAGTTTAAAAGAAATATCCTATAAAGAAAATGCATTGGAAATGCAGCATAAGAAGGTTCTTGGAGCTGTGTGAAGGAGCCAGGCTTCTGAACTTGCCTTTAAAGTATGTAGGGAGTTTTTGCATATGTCAAGATAGTTATGGCTTTGTGAAATGGTATTTTTTTTAATAAAAAAGCACATGCTGGTTAAATAAGCATATATCACTTTCACTTCAACCTTTGTCACTGGAGATATGAGAGATTATTTCATCTTTCCTTTCGTTGTAGGCTTGTATGAAACAAATTTGCATGGCTATATCAAAGGGGGTCAATAAATAAAACTGTTGAAGAATTATGAGTTGCTGAGCAAAGTGTGATTTTTTCTCTTAAAAATTTCAGATTATAAAAAAAATTCAGTTTACAAATGCTCAGAAAATAGTTATTGAGTAATGAAGGACAAGAACAAGAAAGACACATGATCAAGGGCTAGAGACATAAGCAAAGAAGAGCACTTGATTGGATTTGGCTGAACAGTGAATGCATGAAGAACAGTCATAAAGAAGGTTTATTTGGAAACTTTATTATCATGCTGAAGAGTTTAGATTTAATTTGGTAGCCAGTTATCATTGGAAAGATTTAGAGCCTGTGACTCAGGAAGATGAATTTTGTGTAAGTCTTCAGAATAGAAGTATAAAGATTGTTTTTTGATAAGCAGCTAATAGAAGGAAAGAGATTATGAAGGCCTGGCAGGGTGAAAAGTGATATTTTAGAGGAAACTCAATAGACACACAAGAGTTGGGTAGAATATCAAGTAATAAAAAATTACTGGAACATTTCAAGAAGAGATGCCAAGTAAGCTGTCTGTGTTGCCAACCCAAATAGGTTGTATAGGAAAAAAAAATTGAAAATAAAAACTGGGTTTACATTTCCAGCAGTACTGAGTTCCAAGCAATAATGTCTAACAAAGTGTTGAAGAATTAAGCCTTGAGTTTGGGGCAGAACCATACATTTTCTTTTAGTGCATGCCCCATTAATAAGTCCATAGCGAATTGTCCTTGGGTCAAAGAAAGGTGACTGAGAACAAAATGTTAGAAATCATTCAGTGTAGAAATTTGTAGAAGGAAGAAATAGTCAAAAAGAACAACATAGCAAAGCTTAAGTGAATTATTAACAACATATTTAAAATAGTGGAGATAATAGGAAATAATATCTTGCAAACTCAAATGTTGTGTTTTACATTAGGGAGTTATAATCAATCAGTACTTTTCTAGAAACAAATTAGCAGTTAAGTGAAATTTTGTATCATTTTCATGCTGTTTTTTTCCATCATTATTATGTACTCTTTAAAAACTAAAGACAGAAACCAGTAATCATAACATTGGCTTCATGGCTAATTACTTTTATTTTTAGCAGCAATACTCTCTTTTAATTTTGCCCATGTTAAGTATTAAGCATGTGAAAAAGGCTTCTATGTAGGCAAAGTCAAATGTAAATACTTCAGATTCAGAAATGTCAGCAAGAATGTAAAAATTGAAGCTCCAGTTTTGTAAAACATGTGAGGGCTGAAGAGTTGGAGGTGCTCTGTATCTTTCACAAATATACTTTCTGCTTTCTACTCTACAGGAAAAATTGTCCTTTGATTTGTTGTTAAAGCTGCTGTATGCCTCACCTAATACCACTGATGATACAATACTTTGAATTAATGATGAGTGTATAGAAAACAAGTCCAGTCCTGAACACATTCCCGTCCTTCACTATCTTGACTTTCTTCCTTCACACCTATAACAGCCTCCTCAGTACAAGGCCAGGAGTGCAGATTTTGGTCCTTAGAGATCTACCCATAGCACAAATTACCACAAAGAAACCATTTAAGATATTACAAAACAGTGGAAGAAACAACTGTTTCAATCAATGTCATCAGTCTGAAAAACATGTGAAAATTGTTTGAGAAGGCATGCTCTGTCATATGTTAAAATTATGAGATTTTTCAGAGGATGAGTTAAAGTGAGCTCAAAACAGATATGTGACAGGTTGTTCATGCATTATGACTTGAGATTTATATAAAAGAAAAATTAAAATATCTTAGATAATTTAATTAACGTATGATTTTACTATATCTACTTTTATTTTACAAGGGTATGATATGTAGTATAGAAATATATAAATTTAAATGCGAACATGAGGGCTTTATTTGATGCTGAGTTGGGAGAGAGGGGCTACGCTGCATAGGATAGTATTCACTTGTAGACTGCCATTCATTCTGTGCTGATAATGAAAGCTATTTTACCTGATAAAAATATAAGGAAAAAATATAGTACTTTATAACATTAACAGTAAGTCTGTAAAAATACCATATTCTGCCTCTTCTATGTGCTTTAAAAAGTCAGTCCTTGTGTCTGTGTGTGTACGTGTGTTACTGAGAACTGAATGCAGGACCTTTGCACTCTGAGCTACATCCCTAGCCTGCCTGCCTGCCTGCCTGCCTGCCTGCCTGCCTGCCTGTCTGTCTGCCTGTCTGTCTGTCTGTCTGTCTGTCTGTCTGTCTGTCTGTCTGTCTGTCTTTCTTTCTTTCTTTCTGTGTCTGTCTGTCTGTCTTTCTTTCTCTGTCTCTGTCTCTGTCTCTCTCTCCTCTCTCTCCTCTCTCACTCTCTCTCTCTCTTTCTCTCTCTCTTTGTCTCTCTTCTCCCCCCCAATGTATTCTCAATGTATTTAGTACAGGGTCTACTGGGTCTCATTACACAGATTGGACTTGTAGTGATCCTCCTGTCTTCAGCATCCCAAGCGCTCAAATTATGAGTGCCACCACGCCCAGTCTCAATGGCAGTCTCAGGAAGCCCCAGGGGTGGAGCTAGCACAGCACACTGGGGATTGAACCCCAGTGCCTGCAACTGTCAGTGACTACTTTTGAAGCTACTTTTGAAACTACTTTTGAGCTACTTTTGAAGAATTAGAGTAACACCTTTTGAATTGTTGAAAAAAACTCTTGGTTTGGAATAGTAAAGAAACATGCAACTATCAAGTTGTACCTAGCCAAAACTTCTGTAGGCACTTTAGTCTGCTAAGCTATCTGGCAGGCCCTCTACCTCTTTTTCCATTTTCTATTTTTAAATGAAGTTTTGCTGCCCAGGCTCAAAATTGTGATCTTTTTGTCTCAGTCTCCCAAGGTTCGGGGATTCTGATTTATTTGGTACCCTGTGTCAATGTCAAAATTTTCAAATCTGAAAAACTATATCATAAGGAAGATCAAATTTTTACAAGTTATGTGAACATCTAAGGAGAAATGCAATTTCTTTTAGTAAATGTCAATGGAAGCAATGTGAATGGACTAGAAACAAAAACAATGGTTGAATTTAGTAGACAACATTTGAAAAAAAAATAATCTTCAAGGGACTATAACCCTGTCTATGAGATATATAAAATTTTGAATCAACTGCTTAATACAGTATGATGGATCAGACTATAATTGGAATATGCAGATTTTAGCTCCAGCTTATGTTTAGATAAAATTATTCAACCTCTCTGGACTTTACTCATTCATTCATTTATCTTTTACTTACAGTTCTCAAACAAACATTCAGAGGTTTTTTTACTTTTCCTGCTGAGTTTCCTTCCCCCATAAGCTGAGTGTCCCTAAGAACACTTAAAGTTGTAAAATACGTCATTAGAAAGTAAAAGCTGCCTACAGGGGGATTTCATGGAAAGAAGATTTTTGAGCTACTTTTGAAGAATTAGAAGAACAGTTTTTGAAATGTTGAAAAAAAAAATCTTGGTTTCAGATAGGAAAGAAACATATGCAGCTGTCAAGTTGTACCTAGCCAAAACTTCCACAAGAAGAGCCAGATATTCAGGATATCTGGAACAGACTAAAGATGGAGCAAGAACAAAAGTGGGGGAGGGGCAAGGAGGTGAAGGCAGGAAACCTGCTACAGAGAGTGAACACAGGTCAGGTCTTGGGCCTGGTACAGCCACAATTTCATTTTCATTTGGATTATACTAGATTGGTGAAATGACTGGATAGTGCTTGCATAGAATAATTTTATTGTTGCATGGAAATAAATCTATAACCAGGTTACTTAATCTTCACAGTATTTCCACCTCACCGTCATATTTGCTGACAAATGATTATTAAGCATCTAACACTATGTGGGACATTTTTAATAAAACAGTGACATAACATTATTAATTTTATCTTTAAGTTCCAACATGTGAGTTTAGCAATATTTTCTTTTGCTTCCCCCTTTTACCAGTTTTCTTCTCTTTGTCTCTGTCTGTCTCTCTCCCACTCTCCCTCTCTCCCACTCTCCTCTCTTTCTCTTCTTCCTCTCTCTCATTTCACTCATTTTTTAACTCCCTTAATTCCCTAAGCCCCCTCAGCATGAAAAAACTGAGCTGGATAAGCACCATGAAATAGTACCTATTATTTTAAGTTTAAAAATGCTGGAGAAATGTTAAGTGAAATCCACCATACTCCTCTTACACAAGGCATTTGACCTTTAGATAATGCTAAGCGCTTCATCCTCCAATGCTTTTAATTCTAATCCTTGCTGAGACAAAATTCATTGCTTGAATTACAAGAGTGAGTCTCATTAAGGCTAAAAAGCAGTGACCCAGATAGCATAATGGATTAATATGGTGACCTTGCAGTTTTAGAGCTTTACTTTCAAATCTGACTCTCCAGTCCAAATCATTTCAATAGTCAAATAATCAGTTGGTTACTACCAGTCCATAAACATTTGAATCTAGTAGTTTGGACATCATTTTGTTCTGTACTTTCATATAAAAAAATTAGATTTGAAAACAATAGTTCACTTATTAACTTTCCAATCCTTTTGAATGACCAGAATAAAAATAAGGCTTAGTGAATGGTTGTAATCACTAATAATTATATAATTTAGTCAACCTAACAAACATTAACATTTTAAACCTGAAATCATATAAGTATGCAATGAAATGATATACAAATATATATATTAAAATATATGTGTACATGTCAGTACAAAAATATTATAAATACAATGAATTGGTATTGAGCAGTGTGATGTTGACTAGGTCCTTATGCATGGCAAGAAGTCACCCTGTCACTGAGCTACATTTCTTTCCCCATCTTTAATTACTCTTCAAGGTAATATATATTGTTAGGGTTATTATACCCAAGTAAAAATAAATGTATGTATAGCTCATTAGGATATACTCAACCTACAGAAGTTTTTTTGACAGAAATATGTTTCAAAAATTTATTTAAGTATTTATTTATTGCAGATGCAAGATATACGGAGCCCAGAAGGAACTCAGTACAGCTCCCACCCTCAGATGGCAGCCCTGAGACCCCGGGGCCAGCCTGCAGACATCAGGCAGCAGGCAGGGATGATGCAGCATGGCCAGCTGACCACTATCAACCAGTCCCAGTTGAGCGCTCAGCTGGGCCTGAATATGGGAGGAAGCAATGTGCCCCACAACTCCCCATCACCCCCTGGGAGTAAGTCTGCAACTCCTTCACCATCTAGCTCAGTGCATGAAGATGAAGGCGATGATACGTCTAAGGTATGACTAGGTTATTTTTCTAATCTACATCTGTCACCTTCCTTGACTTATAGGGTAGAGAGTACAAATTTGTCCTCCAAATGAGAATCACTGATAAAGAACATAAACTTGATTCATGAAGGAAGCATACCATTACAAAGTGAGTGTTTGGATAGTTACATTTTAAGTTTAAAATATCCTTTCAATATTGTTGTACTAAGTATAAAAGTTATCTACATCCACGAAATGTGTGTTCAACATAGTGTAAAGCATAATAAATCTTGTAGGACTCAACTTCCATCATCAAGCCTAACTTATACCTATTCAGAAACATCTGCATGCAGTAGCCCATCGGAGTACAATGAAAACTCTGTGTGTCTATTCATATGTTGTTTGTATATGCGTGTATCAGTATGGTTAGATTAAACCCAAACACATTCACTGCTTATTGAAGAAAAGAGTCAGAGATGCAAGATGGTATACTTTTCTAATCCCATATCTCTGTCTGTTAGAGCAGAGCCATTTACTAGAAGTTATTTGGATGGGAAGATGGGCTACAAAATGCAGTTCCTTAAAGCATTAGAGGCAGCTTTTTAAATGACTTCATAAAAACCAAGCACACTTTTATCTAAAACATGAAAATAATTATTTTATTGCCTTAATTATCTTTTGGAAACTTTCAAATTCATCCCAGTGAAAAGGGTTTTATGCCTAGTTACTGAGGAAAAACAAAGTAAGTATTAAATGAATAATATAGGTGTCTCTTCTTTACTTTTTCCATAAAAATAGTCACTTGGATCAGCCACTCTGTTTTCTTTGCACCTTTGTGAGAATTTTGTTTGGGGAACATTAAATTGTCAACATGCTGCCAAAGGTAATTCTGCAATTCTGATCTATGTGGTTAATTTCTAACAGCTATGTTAATTTTTAAAGATCTGAATGAATTTTAAAGGTAATTCATACAGTAATTTAGCCTAATGACAGAGATTAAACTATTGCATTGGTTGTATCTTCTTATTTTCTGTACTCTTAATGTTCTGACATTTGGAACCTTAATCATGGCAATAGGCTGTATCGTCAACATAATTCCAGCCAATTCCTAGAGGGAGCAAATGACCCTCAAGGGAGTCCCTTAATACACAAAGCAACCAACCCAAGGCCTGTAACCTAACCTGTAGGGAGACCTCAATCTATTATTCTTGCTGCCCTCCATCACCCCAGGGCTCAGTATCCCACAACTATCAACCCACAGACACAATAGAAAGTGTCTAATCAAAATCCTACTTACTGGACCTACCTTTGCCCCCCCATCCCTTCCTGCAAAATCACCAATGAGTGTTCAGGTTTATACTCTCCTTCTATTTTTCTGGCTCCTTGTTGACTAGGGTATTCTAGATGACCCTGTGTGGCATGCCATGTCTTCTTATCTTGGAGAATGGGAATATGAGCTTCTTCTTTCATGATAGTCATTTCTGTGTTGCTGTCTTCCCAACTCGATCAAAACAAACACCAGGTACAAATTCCAGCAGTGTTCTTCACCCACTTATTGCCCATACCTACTTCTCCATTCTCAGCTTCTCTCTGTGGTCAGTGAGATAGCCTCACCAGTAAAATAGAAAGACAGTAGATGATTAATAGAGATTATAAAATTAATGTGTCAGGTTATTAAAAGCCTGAATATTAACTGTCAATTTAGAAGACAAAATAATTTTCTTCAAAAAATATAGATTATTCTAACTAGCACCTAACAGCTAATGAGTAAGTGGACCTAAATGTGAATATTGAGAGTTCAATTGGCCAGGGATATAAATGTTGCATTACATATGGATAATCCAAATCAATTGTCTAAACAGAGATTATATGCACTATTATATAAGGCAAAAGAAATTGATGTTCTGCTGTTAGTAAAGAACAATTTGTGCATCTGGAGTGTATCTTTATTAGTATTATTTGCTGACATTTCAGGAAGCTAAATAGAAAATTACCTTCTGACAGTGCCCCCTGACAGCAAATTTTACACAGGATTGTTCTTAATTACAGTGGGAATTTCCACATTCTTCAACTTGAGTAGAAGAATAAAAACCTCAAATTCAAAGAATTTACATTTACAGGTTTTACCATTTTCTATTAAGCTCATTTTGTCCATATTTTATAACTGTACTGACATGAATTTTTATGTCCTAAGCTTCTAGGATAGTGTGAAACTTTCATGGCAGATTGCCTACCTAATCACTCAATATTTACATCTCAAAATAATTTATTGTCCCTTATTGATGTTGTACAAGTATTGTATGGCAGAACTCATATTCTCTAGTGGTAGATGCTTGAATTGCTAATTTTTCAGGCTCAGGGGTATAGTTCTCATGAAAGCACCAAAAGTGAAAAATGAGAGTTTTGCCCACACAAGCATTGGCAAGGCCCTATTTACTTTATATGCCATCTCAAGTTCACTCTCCTATTCCAATTCTGTATATTTCCTTCACATTCTTTTCAATGCAGAATTCTTCTACCCATTAATTCAATTTATATTTATTAAATTACTGAGAAAATCCTGTGACGAAAATGCTCAAGCATTTTACCACATTTAAGGATTTAACTGGAATTTTCTTTATATATGAATAAGATTTATACCTATTGTATTGCAGAGCTCCAGCTAAATGTGAAACAGAGTTAAGTCAAAAAGATTGTTTAAATCATCCCTAACAGGCAAACCCAAAAGCAATATTGAATTCCACACCAGAAAAATCAGCTTTTAAAGCATCCTTTTTAAAGCTTTGTGCTCTTTTTTAAAAGAGCAAGTACATCTTGACTCCCATTTATCTAATCGAACAATTAAGTCAAATAAACCTGTTTTGACAGAAAGTTGTATTATAAATATACCAGGAGAATTAATTATCACCTTATAGATGCCATCCCTGGTTTAAATTGCTCTAAAGTTGTATTGACAGTATTGAGACATAGATCAAAGAAATAACAAACTTAGGCAGCTTGTGGTTAAAGCGTGTAATCCAATATTTACAATACCAGATATTTTAAGTGTTTTAAAGTGTCTGTTAAATTACAAGTATATTTTTGACAATTTTTCCTTTAAGAAAATTATGGGTAAAGAATCACAGTATTCTTTTCCTTTTCCTTTTAGTTTTTCTTTTGAAAGTATTTTTATGTTTCAGATATGTCTGTTATAAATG
Source organism: Octomys mimax (assembly GCA_002564305.1). Taxonomy (NCBI): domain Eukaryota; kingdom Metazoa; phylum Chordata; class Mammalia; order Rodentia; family Octodontidae; genus Octomys; species Octomys mimax. The sequence goes on along the minus strand of NDGM011193064.1, from coordinate 3,165 downwards.
GCATAGTTAGATCTTTTACATTTAAGTGGGACACTTACCACATTTACATTTGCATAAATATTAAATTATCTGAGTTTGTCTATCTCCCTGGGATGCTTTTCCTCTACAAATCTTCTCTTTTATTGTTTCTTATGTTTCTTAATATTGCTCTTATTTGTCTCATTCCATTATTTTTGATGTTAAGATTAGAAATTTCATATTTGTTTTACTGTCTTCCTCTGGCACACAACCATGGAAAAATCTAAAATTGATCAGTGTCTTTAAAATACTTTAAGCAATTTCCTTCTAATTTATACTGAGAGCTCTTACAACTATTGATTTAATTGTATTTTCATTGAATTCTGTAATTCAATAAACTTCATGAAATACTACTTTTATTATTGTATGTAGTTCTATTTTCCTCCAGATTTATTTGTATTCATATTTCTTTTATATGATAATTGTTTTTCTTTATAGCTGTAAAATGCTTTTTTATTAGAGCTTTCTGGGAATATGCTTACCTTAAATAATACTTTTGCTGACTTTAGAATCCTAGGTTGACAGTTATTCTCTTCCTAAAATTTAAAGATGTATTATTTCCTCCAATCTTGATTTTCATTCCTGCTTTTGAGAATTATATTGCCTCCTTGTATTTTTACAGTAATTGTCTTTTGTCTCTTAATGAGGAAAATATATCTTGCCTTTGGTGTCCAACAGCTTCACTGTAATGCATACAGTTTCTTCACACTTAGCCTGAATTTCATTATCCCTGCCTTTATTTCTGTAAAGATTTAAGCCATCCTTTTATATATTGCCTCTTCCCTATGCTTGCTCCCTCATTTTATAACTCTGAAATGATCTCAATCTATCCTCCATCCCTTTTCTTTCTGTGCTACCTCCACTACTGCTATATCACAGTCTTATTATTATATTTATGTTAACTTAATTTTCATAGTTGACCTCATGGTTTCTCTCCAAACAGGATTTGTGGTTGCTTCTACCAGATATCTTGGGCCATTACAATCTTGACCCACACTTGGCCTGAAGTGTTTCAAATCAGCTATGTAGTGCTATAAATACTTACACATACTGCTTTTTGTTGTGACTCACAAGAGACTTTTAAATTTTCTTATTATCAAGATTCCAAAGGGCCAGCCAGGTAGCTCAGAGGACTAAAGCACCTGCTTAGGCAGAGTGCAGCAGCCAGGGTTCAACCCGCTGCATGCCGTGCTGGCCCTACCCCCAGGGTACACTGAGTATGCGATTGACACTGGGCATGGTGGTGCACACCTGTAATCCCAGCACTTTGAAAAACAGGAGACTCACTATGAGTCTGATCTATGTAGTGAGACCCTGTAGATCCTATAAAAAATAAAAAAAAAAAGATTGCAAAAAAAAAAAAAAGATTGCAGAGCAATTACCCTAGCAGATTCTGAGTGGATGCTTATAAAGAAAAGTATTTTGCTCCACCAATGCCCTTAGAATTCATTTTTTAAATGTCTTGATGTTGGCAGAACTCTCCTATACACAACCAGCTTTGGATGAGCCAGGACTTTGGCTTCTCCTACTGCGCCCTTTAGCCCAGTCTTATATATAACAAGATGTGTGTTATATTACATATTACATATTACATATTGCTGTGTTCAGTGTGGTTGCTCAGATTACAGTTATTGGCATATAGAGTTAGTTAAAGTAAAAATTTTAAATATTCACTGCTATAAAAAAACTCATAGAAATTAGTAGCATAATCATCTCAGCTATCATATATATATCATATATATTTTTTTCTCTTCCTATTTTTCCTGTCTTTTCTGTTTTCCCTCATCCCTATTGTTGTTTATTCCTTATGTCCAATTTATTTCTGTTTTATTCTATCTATTGTGCCTTTCAGATTTTATTTATTGTTTCATGTTCTTACACTAGGGAGACAACACAATGTTTACACACGTTGGTCTGATTCATTTCACTTATGAGTATAACCTCTGATTGCACCCATTTACCTATAAAAGCCTCAAGTTTGTCTTTCTCTATAGTTGGTTAATGCTCCATTGTATAAAAATACCACATCATTTTAATCCATTCCTCAGGTGATGGGTATTTGGTTGCTTCCAAGATTTAGCTATGACCAATCGAGTTGCAATAAACATAGGTGCACATATATAGCTGTGGTATATTTTCAGTTCTTTTAGAAAAATAAACAAAAGGGGAATGGCTGGGTTAAATGGGACTTCCAATCCTAGTTTTTGTGAGTTTTCACACTGCTTTCCATACTGGTTGTCTATATTCCCAGCAACCGTGGAGAAGAGTTTATTTTCCCCCATAGCCTCTCCAGCATTTGCTATTAGTTGACTTTTTTTGTGATAACCATTCTTTCTTTGGTGGGATGGAATCTCAGTGTTGTTTTAATTTATATTTCTTCAATGACCAGTGCTGTGGAACATTTATTCTTATGTTTATTTGCCATTTATATTTCTTGCTCAGATGCTCATTTTTGGATTGGGACTTTAAATTTTGGATGCCTGATTTTTTGTTTTGTTTTGTTTTGCTTCTTTATGTATTCTAGATAGAAGTCCTTTGTCTGAGTGACTGTTGATTAAGATTTTTCCCCAATTTGTGAGTTGTCTTTTCACTCTGAGTATAACCAAATGTTACATCTCTTTATTTAGCAATGGGACAGACAGAATATTTAAAATTATGATTTGAAAGTTTGGTATTGTCGGGGCCAGGGAGCTGGCTCAGTGGAATAAGCGATTTCCTGGCAAATGCAAGGGCCTGAGTTCAATCCCTGGTTCCGCAAAAAATAAATAAATAAATAAAAATTTGGCATTGTCCACATTGAACTGTATTTATGATGCTATTGTTTAACACTTCCTGTGAGTCTGGGTGTGGTGGTGCACGCCTGTAATCACAAGCCTGGGGAGGCTGAAAACAGGAGGATCACTACGAGTCCAAGCTGCCTAGTAAGACCCTGTACAAAATACAAAAATAAAATAAAATAAAATAAAAAATAAGAAACACTTCCCATGATGTAATATGCATATTTTTAAAGAATACCTTATACCCCAACAATTTAATTAATGCCATCCATCCATCCATTCATTCATTCATTCATTTTTTGATGGCACTAAGGATTAAAACCAAGGCCTTCATGCTGAGCTACAACCTCAGCCTCAATTTTTTTTTTTT
>NDGM011193055.1:0-13440 GCA_002564305.1 Octomys mimax | reverse complement strand
GGCCCCCGAGGCTGCGTGCGCGCGCGGAGGGCGCCGCGATCGTCTCGGGGAGTCCGGCGCGCCCCGCACCGCCCGGGACACTTCTCCCGGGACTTCGCGCCGGGCCGCGGCGCCGTCTCCACCCGCGAATCTCCGCGCGCCCGGCGCCGCTCCGCGTCCCTCGCTGCCGCTCCGGAGACCTTTGTGTGGCAATTACTACTCCCTCCGGCCCCTCCACCCCCCGGAATTTCAGCCGTAACTCTGTGCACGGGCGGGTGTGTGTTCGGCGTTTGTGAGTTCAAACATTTCACACGTGCATGTGCGGCGTGTGTCCGACACGGACTTGTGGGGCGTGTGCATGCGGGGCGAGATCGTTGCGGGTCTGTGCGACGTGTCGTGTGCGTTGTGTGTGCACACTGATACGTGCATGTTTTGTGTGGATCCCGTTCGCTGTGTTTGTAGGTATTGTGCTCTGCTCGATGTTTGTGTGTACATTCTGTGCACGTGTGTGCAATTCCTGTGTATATGTGTGTGTCGTGTGTGTTTGGTGAAGTTGGGTCAGTGTCATTTGTCGTGTGAGGGTTGGAGTGTGTGGCTAGGTGTGTTTTCACTCCTGGCTTTCTGGGCGGTGTGACGGGCTGCTTTCTCTTAACCTTTCGGAGCGTACGTTTTAATCATCGAAAGAATGTCTCTATAGAAATGCCTGCTGGCAGAGGGGCGTCGGCGTCTTGGTTTGATGCATGTATATATGTGGGGTTTCTCTCTCTCTCTCTCTCTCTCTCTCTCTCCCCCCTCCTCTCTCTCCCTCTTTTCGTCCTCATCTTTTAAAGGACAGCTGTAAACGGGTTTTTTAAAAGGATATTTCTGTACAACGTGTCTCACGGGAATGCGAAGCATTACATTTGTAGCTGAGGCTTTCAGGCTTTCGGTTGCATAAATTAAATATTTATTCACCAACTTACTATGTGTTATAAATTGGCCAAAAGAATTCAGGCTGCATGCAGCGGGGATGGAGGGGGTCGTATTATCCAAGGCGTGTTATTGGGTTGACTTTGTAAAGATTGTTTTACTGTAACTGTAGTCGTTTTTAAAAGCTTTTGAATAACGACGTTATGCTCAAGGAGAACATTTGTCAAAAGTAATTATCTAAGTTTCCTTGAAGGGCCTTGCTCTCGCATGGCTGTAGATTCTAGCAGAGGGGTTTAGATAATTGACCCTATTGCCCTGCAAAGAAGTGACAAAAGTCTTTTAATTGCAGTCTAGCTATGGGTAGCAGGAGTGGCCGGACCTTTTCACTTCTTCCTCTCTTCATCTGGCTGTGGTGTGTGTTATCATTTTGCCCCTTATCTGTGATTGAGGTAATCACTAAATCACTCTGTGGGTGAGTAGGCAGGTGATAGTCATTCTCTAATGAACTGAGTCTGCGGAGAAAACTTAGTTGTGGGGACCCGGTGAGAAGTCAGCAGTAAGTGTTAAGTAGATGCCAGATTGATGTTATCGCTGAGATTCTTTGCCAGGGCATAGTGCATTACTTATTGTTTGCTGGGCCATTAATTCAGAATTGTGTGGGGGTGTACAGAGTATCTTAAGATGCATTATTCAGGTTCCTTGGAGTAGCAATCAAGTACTATTATCGAGCTTCAGTGTATGTGTTTTAAACAAGTGAACAAGGAGTTGATTTATAAATATTTTAAAATAATGATTCATGAATTAGCCATATCTGCCTGTGGAGGATTATTTAATAGATAACACTATTCCGATGGAATTTAAAGTTAGCTATTTGTATTCAATCAGTCTGTGTTACTCTTAAAGTTACAGAGCATTATTTGATTGAATCATGATACATTTGTATTGATATATCTTGCAATGGATTTCTAAGTCTGAAGTTATTTTTGTGGAAAGTTGGATTAATTTTCTTGCAAAGTTCATTAATGGGAAAGGACACACTAGGAGTCATCGACACAAAAGAATTAATGATAGGCCAGATGTCTCTATTTTAACCAGACATATTGAAGTAGTAGTTATGGTAATTTTTCAATTTGGTTCAAGTTATTTTTCCCCTGGTAGTTGTACAATGTATGTTCAAAATGTGACAGTTGAAATAAAATACTGAATAAAGTAGCAAGTAATTGTATTAGAAATATTTCCAGAAACGTAATTTGTGAAAGTGAATTATGGTATTTCTTATCTTATACATAAGGAGAAATTAATCCACTTGGGTAGTACTAATACTTTTTATGTTCTCTTTATAGTGACATGGGTATATGACTTGAACTTTCTTCTAAACTTGCATAATAAGTTTCTTTCTTATAATTGATGGCATTAATTTATATTCAACAGAAATTTTTAGTATCTCTGTGCATATTATCATTCTGTATTTTATGATATTTCTGATGATATTGCTGTCATTTAGGACTTTTTGTCTTTTCTCCAACAAATCTGAACTCAGGTATCTGATTTTCAAAGTAAAAATTGAGGATGAATGAAAGTGTTCAAGTCAGTGTGTTTCTTGTACTGTGTCAGTTACAGAAAGAGTACTCAAATGACCATGAATCTCCAATTCTTACTGAGTATATGTGATTTTCTTCAAACAAGAGAGGACACAAGGGGAAAAGAAATGCAAAATAGATATTTTGACCAAAAGCTTATGTTTAACTGTAGTTTTGCCTGCATTTTAAGAAAAACATATGGAAGAAAACTGATTCTTTCTACAGTAGGGATTTGCAATTGACAGCAGAATTTCTATTTTCTTTGTGAGAAAAGCATACAGCCTCTAAATATGTAAACTGAGTGACAACTCCAGGGATTTTCTTTTAGATACAGGGGCAGCTACAAAACTACCATTTTCCTTACAGAGTATGTAAGGCTGGTGTGTACAAAAGAAAGAATGGTGGTGTAATTCGCCTGTATTTTCAGGAATGCAGTGATTATTAGCAGGCTGCCATCTTAAAACAGTATTGTTAGCCCCCCCTCCCCCCTTTTTTCTCTCTGCCCTGCATCAGTTGCAGAATTTCAGCCTTTAGCTTCCACCCCTCCCCCACGGCCTTCTGCAGTTAGACTTGTTACTTTGCGCATTGCCATTTAATATGGAGTCTGCTCCCAAACCAGATGCATTTCCATCCGCTTTATCTGCTCTTCTAAGGTTGTAGAGTCTCAGAGGATCCCACAATCAAATGGAAGTATCTTCTGAATTAATATTTGTAGACCACAATAAGAATAAAAATCAAAACCATAACTCATGTCGAGCTGGGGCTTTGACTTTAATCCTTTTGACTTTTATCTGAAGTCTTTACTCTGTTACTATAAATACAGTTTAAACCATTGTGAAAGGATCTTCATGCTTCTTTGTAAAAAAAAAAAAAAAATGGGGATTTGACAGGACTTTGTTTTACTGCACTAAGGGGTTTCTTTGTTACTGACTTAACACAGAACAGACTGTTATTTATATATTTATTCTAGGTTAATTCGTTTTTTGACATGCAAAAATGTTGTTGCTTTGAGGAGTGTTTTTTGATAGTTTCATCACTTTGCTCTCTAGGGAAGGCTGCTTTTAAGATAATGACTTAAGGTATTAATTTGTTCCCTGAGTTTCCTTTTATTGGTTTTATTCCTCACAATCTTTGTTAAGTCCCAGTGGCACCTGAAAAATACATCTTAACACTTTCAATAGCTCTGTGCTGGGTAACATAGCTGATTTATTTACTCAGAGTTTAGATGTAGATAATGAGCATCAATTGGTTAGATTTTTTTTTTTTTTTGGTAGTTCAAGGTGACCTCTGGGGGATTTTTTTTTTAAATAACAAATTTATCTCATTGTTGGAAGAAGGCAGGCATGTAGCTCTTTCTGCTATAGCAGGCTGACTGAGGTTTTAAGTAAATTGAAGTTTGATAAATCATTTTGCATTAAAAAAGTAAGTAGTGTTTATTAATTAAAGTAAATCTGAGTCTTGCACAGTGAAGTTTCTTTTGCATTATGGATTGCATTCTAAATAAACTGTTGGAGTCTCTGTAAAATAAAGCTCAACTGAGCATGTTGTTAAAATAGAAAACAGTTCATACTTGTCATATTGGGTGCTGTGCCTTTTGTCTTTGTATTTAAGACCTAAATATAATTTCTCAGGAATGGTAAGCACAGAGATGGAAGAATGTGTTGGAACTGTTTACGGCACTTTTTCAGTGTGTGGATCTGCTCACCCTTAGATTGTGCTCATCCTCTTGAATAGTAAAGACAGTTTTGGCTCATGACCTGGGGTCCACCTAAAGGTGCACAGGAGCGTGAGTGTGGACATGCTTAATGCTTCATGAGCCTGGTTAATCTATTCCTGCAAATGCAGTTTTGTTTTCCGTCGCTGAGATTTCACTTGGTTTGATTCAGCTGTTTTCTGTAGTCCACACTTAGCATCCTCTCGCTGTGTCTGTATCTCATCACCTCCTCTTTCAAATACAGAGCTAAACTTTCATTTTGCAGTTTGAAAGACAGAAAAGAATTTGGTGATTTCTGTGTCTACTTAGATGAAAAATGAGTTTCAAATTTGGAAAAAAATGTTTAAAATTATGAGCAGTGTGAATTTAGGCCTAGTGTTTAAGTTTTTCATTTTTTTCTCTAGTGGCATAAAAATAATGTTTAAAAATTGATTGTTCTTTAAATCATTTTCTTCTTTGACAAGTTTCTTGGTAGCAGACAATTCTTTGGCTATAAGAAATGGACTCTCTTCTTGGCATACTCAAGTTTTAGGCTGGTAGAGTAATACTTGTAGAGAAAGTTCACTCAGAAGAGCTCAACAGTAAGGGAATTAAAGCCAGTGCAGTATTTGAAAAATGTGAAACTTTACTGAGATGTTTTGGAAATGGAAAGTGTCATCTCCAAGAAGCTTACAGGGTCCTGTATTTTTGGTCCACACGCTGGGGCAGATCTGAAGGTGCATCCTCTGGGGGTAGACAGTTCAGTAGAAGAGCAAGCACTCATGGAGGACTGTTGAGCAGGCACCACCTGTAGGTGACACATGAGTTATCAAACCAGTGATAGTTTACGGATCTACAGAAGGGAGAAGCTGTGTGCTGTGTGGAGCTTGGGCAGTTCATAGTGGGTTAGGTGAAACTGAACTTGGCATTGAAACAGGAGTAAGTTTAAATAGGTGACGAGAGGTGAACACTCTAGAAAAGATAACTGCTTGGGCAAAGGTGTAATGTCAGGAAAGAGGTTAGGTTTTAGGAGGCAATGAGCAGACAAGACTAGAAATATCAGAAGGCTGGAAAGAGTAGATAGTAAGTGGAATGAAACTGAGAATTGAATTGTGACCAGATTGGAAGGGATTTAAAGGTAGCTATGGAGCTGGTAGAATATGTGGGTGTAGTAGGAAAATTAAAATCACCCCACCTTCCGCACTCACATAAAATCACAAAACAAAATGCACATCCTCGCTAATATATGTGTTTGTACTATGACAGACGGAGAGAGAGGGTATACCAGTTGTCCTTCTAACTGAATGCCCTCTTCACTTGACACTAAAGAGTGGAAACAAAAGTAATACAACTTTAGTCTGTCTTACATCTTTTACCAAATGAGACAAAGAAAAATATCCATAATTAGTCATTAGAAATTAGTCATTAGATTTGTAGAAGACGTATACAGAATGCTCCATTTGTTCCCTGAAGGGGAATCAGTCGGTAGCTGGGATAATCTCAGGAGCTGTTTACAGGGTGCTTTAAGGACACCTCCAGCATCAACACCAGATCCCTAAGGAGCCAGGCAAGACTTCCCTTCCCTCCCCTCCCTTCCTTTCCACTCCTCTTTTTCTCCCTTTCCTTCTCCCTTTCCCTTTACTCCTTCCGTCTCTCCCTCCCTTTCTCTCTCTTTTTTTTTTGTATGACTATTTTAACTGATAGAAATTTAACTTAGCTGTTGCCTGTTAAGATGGGAAGGATATGAGCCTGCATCAGACTCCTTTCCAGGCTTCTGGGCTGCCTGAGTTTCATTTCTCTCCTCTCCACACTCCTTTCCCTCTCTCCCTCCCCCTTCCAGCCTTTCTCTGCCTGCACCAGAATTCCGCATGAAGTTATTGCCGCTCTCATTTTGCATTTCCACCTCCCCCCAGAGCTTGCGCTGGAAGCTCTGGCTCCTGCGAGATCGGGCCTGGAGGAGGGGCGTCTGCGAGGAGCCGCTTTCAGCTATTTGCCTGCACTGAGTGCCTCGATTGTTCTGCCTTTGTCCTTGCACAGTTGGTAGCTACGGAATCCTAGGCGAGCCTCAAACTTTCCCTGAAGAGCCCTTGGGGAACAAATAGAAACATTATATGATTAGCCACATTGTTTTCATTATTAAACAAATCTACATAAAAGGGTGGCAATTAACAGCTTTATCGGCCTGAACTTAGACACCTTCCTCTCTTCTTCCCTCAGTATTTCCACTTGAAGGGCTAACAATTAACTGTTGCTGGTTTTAATGTCAGTGATTGACAACACTAAATTGGGCATAGGCACCTCTCCTGGTTGATTGACATATAGCCCTCTGACACACTCTTATGTCAGTTTAAGGCAAATTCATGCCCTGGGGTTAGAGCCAAAGGGCTTGTCAGAACATTGACTTTAATAGCTGAAATATATAACTTAAATGACATCTAAGACTTAAGCTTTGGTGGAACTTTTAGAACCTGAGGAATTCTCTAAGGCAGTATAATTTATACTTTGTGGATAAGCTTCACAATTTTGAGATTCTTCTAAATATGTACGTGTATAAACTTAATTTATGATGCATTTATTTACCATGACTTTATTTTGCATAACTTTGGTATAAATTAGTTTGGGGAAAAAGTTAATTATGATATTAAAAAATTCTACATTTAGTAGTTTTTGACAAGCAGTTCGTGTTTCTTTAAGCAATATTTATGCAGCGGTGGATTTCTGAATGAATCTGAAGAGCAATGATAAATCAGAGTAATCAGCGATTTAGAGAAAGGAGTAGGGTGGACTCTTCACCTTTGTCACAAGACAGATGGGGTCGCTAAGATTTCACTAAGTAAAATATATCACAACACATTTTAATCACTTCAAAGGTTAGAGATTAAGGTTGGATCCTTAGGCTCGTTTTTCAGCTTAGACACAGGTAGTCATATAGTGAAGCTATTGTTCATTCTTTAACTTTTTAATGTCAAAATTAGATGACTGCATATGTAATTCATGCACATAACAAAACGTTTCTTTGAGACAGGGTCTTACTCTATAGTCCAGGCTGGACTTGAACTCACTATGTAGCCTAGGCTGTCCTCTAACTCACAGCAGTCCTCCTGCCTCAGCCTCCTGAGTGCTGGGATTACAGGAGTGCAACACCACAACAGGCCAAAATTTTTCTGGCACAGAGAGAATGACATTGCTGTCTGAGCCACTGGGACTCTTTACAGCCCTCCATTCCCACTCTGTACCACTCCTCCAAAACAGACGAACTCTTACTTTAAAAAATTTAGAAAATGGCTAGCCTTTTGAAAAGTGTTGTAATAGATAGTTAACCTTGTACCTACAACTTATATGAATGTCTTTACATAATACTTTTCATATGTTTCCCTCTTTTAAGTCAATCCTAGTAATTTGATTAAATTTTGTAATCAAAATTCTTGAATATTCTTGTTGTTTCCCCATCCCTCTCCTCTGCTGTCCATCCCCTTCCTTTCATTGACCCCTTAATGTTGATCTGGGACAGGATTCCAGCTCTCTTCCCTTTTATTCTCTTTGCCCTCAATAGCCTTGCGATCTCTGTTCTCCCATGTTGAGGATGCTAGTCCTGATATTTCCCTTGGATTTCAGATATATTAATATTTTCTCTTGTTTTTCTCCAGGTGTATGGATATTTCAATGGAAATTGAACCAGTTTTGAATATTAATTGAACACTTTCCATGAAAGTATTGTGCATTGGGTACAAGGAAGAATGGAACAGCCTTCCTATTTGCAGGGACTTACCTACATAAGCCTAAATGCAGAGCTCTAGGAAAATAGTTCTGTCATCTAAATTTAGCTCACCTTCAGTTTCTTTTTCATTCATTACATATTAGCTAGTTCCAACTTTCCAAATACTTCTCTTTAATCTCTTTTCCAAATCATAATGTACTACAGCTGTATGTGTCTTTCTAGAACACATCTTACTCAGCTTTTCTTCTGCTTAAAAATTCTGTGAGTAACAGCTAAAGACCAGCAATATGAGAAACTTTGTACTACTGGCAAAGCTTTTAAAAAGCGGTTATAAAGTTATGATTATCAAGTTCTCTAATTTAACTTCTTGTGATATAGCTCCCTTTTTCAAATTACTTCCTATAAAGGCTTTTTTAAAATTTGATTTTTTAATGTGTTTGAAGGCCTTTGGGCATAAACAGTTTATATATGTCTTAATTTTGAAGCATAGACTACAATGATTTTACAAGTTAGAAAAGTCTGAAGAGATGATTATATCCTTGTTGCATTCATTACCCATGTCCTTGCCTGAAATCATTCCTATCCTTATAAATTGAATCAAAATCTAGTTAAGATTTTGTACAAAAGTGGTCAAAAACAGGATTTTTGCAAACATTAGTCACAAAATATATAGATTATGATTCACAAAGACAATTCTCCACAAAACTCAGTATATTTTTCAGCTTAACAAATAGAGAAACTTTGCAAGAAAAAAATCAAGATTTCATGCTTTCGCCTTTTAATGATAATTTAGCTAGTTATAAAAATTTGATTTAACCAGTCTTCATATTTTAGAAATGCCTTTTTGTTATGTTATTGTATCAATGAATGTCACACTTCTCTACTATGAGTTTAATTGTGATTCTTGAGGGAATATAGTTTTCAATATCTAACAGCTGTTACATATTCTTTTCATTCTTGAAGTTGTGTAGTTTCAGTATACTTATATGAACCAGACATAGTGATGACAAGATTGTATGTTATAGGCAACAAAATGCAACTTTTAGAAACAAAGCCAACAAGCAGCATGTTTTAGAGGGTAAAAGAGACTATAAAGAAGTTTATATAATCATCAAGTATGATCTGGAGTATCAAGCTTGAAAACTACTCAGGAATCAATATAGTCTGGGCCTGAGAAAACCTAAGGTTAAGCTATGGTAGTTAGGCTGTTTCTGTGAGCACCATCCCCTTCGATGGCTACCATGGGGCTGGGTGCCTGTAGGATACCACGCTGCTGCCAGCAGCGCACAACCATATCATAATCCTCTGCTTTGCATCATGTGTCCTAGTTCAGAGTCCCAGGCAGAGGCATCTACCTGGCAGGTTAGGCATCACACCTGTGTTCCTCAGCTGCTGGGAGGTGACAGGAAGGTGTATCTGACCCCTCTCCTGCTGGCCCTGCAGTGCAAACATCTTGGTGGGGATTTCCACAACAGTAGTAAAGTCCTCCGGATTTAAGCTGACTTCCTGTCCTTACCCCTCTCCTACCCTCAGCAATGCTGCTCCCTTCCTTACATCTGCTAGTGAAAGCTGTCCTAGCTTTGTGTGTGTTCTAGCTTCTTCTTGTCATTAATTCCTCTTTATATTTCTTTTCTTTTATCTAGTAAATCACTGAGTTCTGTCAGTTTTAGTTCCCTTTTTTCAACTCTTCAGATCCTTATCTTTAAATCCTATATTCATTTCCATTCTGTTTTATTTACCTTAATTCAGGGACTATATGGATTAGGGAGCGAGGTTAGAGTAATTAGAGACCCCAAAGTGGCGGATTTGTGTTTGAATACAAATTCCATCCTTACTGGGTGTTTGACACTGGGCAAGTTATTTCACGTCTCTCAGTTTTACTTATACTGTTAAAGAAATAATAACCATGTCTACCTTAAAGTAAGGTAATGTATGTAAGTGTATAAGGTAATATATGTAAGTTTCTGATGTAATAAGATGCCAGTTACTTCTCTCTGGCCATCTGTACGTATAAAGTTGCTGTAACCAGTTTGTACCTTTTTTCACTGACTCTAGGACTGGTCTTTATTAGGAATCATTCTTAGCATCTGTATCCTTTTATTTAAAAGTAAAAGTGACTCATGGCACCTCTCTTGAATTCAACTTAGTCTCTGTGGCAAACAAATGGCATTTTCTTAAAGGAGCAATTAAGAAAGGACAGAATAACAGAAAAGAACAAGGAATGGTCAGGCAAGTGAGGGTGACAGCATTAGGAAGTTGTTACAATCCTTAGTCTTGAAGGGTCAAGAAGAATGAAGTAGAGAATGACCCGGCGTGGGTAATATTGCAGCAAAAGGCTGCCTGACAGCATCCAGGGCCTCAGGTCATGGAACATGGTCTTCTTTCCTGCAAGGAGAAACCAGGGGCATCAGTCTCCTGACTCCTCCATGCTTCCATTCTCTAAGCGCCAGTGAGTGCCCCACCTAGGGTGAAGCTATCCTGAAAGCAGAGTGCAAGAGGACCCCTTAGAGAACATCCATAGGCTAATCAGATCAGAACTACACGGCCAGGGGTGATACTGCCTCTGGAGGTGCTTATGGCGACTGCTTGATATACTTCTGAATGTACCTTTTAATAGCTTCCTATTATCCCAGGAGGACAATTCCCACATGTTTTTAAACTGTCATATCTGCCTTCTGCGTACGTCTTGGATCTCATTTGTTCTCTTGCTACGAGCATTCCAAACTGTAGACAAAGTCAAGTGCTCTTGGATCTGTGAATTTATCATGTTTCCACTAGTTTGCCGTGACTTTGTGCATGATCATATTCTTTATAAAATGTTCTCCTGCTACTCTTTCTCTTCTTTAATCTGGTAAATATTTTTAGGCTTTCTTCAGATTTCAGGTTCTTTTGAGAATCTGTTATTGGCTTCCAAAGCACTTCATAGTTATCACTATGTATTATAATTTTCTGTTTGCTTTCTTGTTTCTACTTTTTCTTGAGTGATGCTGTACTTCCTAAGTTAGTTTTGATATAATTAAGTGAATGAGCCAAAGAAGACTTTTCAGAGAAAATGGTAGAGCCAAATCTTTAAAAGCTTTTGATGGAAGTTTTCCATGTAAATGGAGAAGGGCTTCTCTATACAACGTATATCTTCTTCATTTATTTCTAAATGTCAGTGCTGCAGTGCAGTTATAAAGGGATAAAAATTTTCCAAGAACAGGCTGGATAATTTATGAATTTTGAAAATATACCTGCTTTCCGTCCAGAAGTAGCACCTCTTATTTCACAGGGATAATAATTTTGATGGTCATCATAATTAATAGCCCTGGAAATGCTTTCTATCATTAGTATGTGAGGTATTATGTCAACCCAATAAGTTCTGGGTCTTGCCCTTTAGTAATTAACTTAAAAAGAAGAAAAGAATTCTGGGTACCCAAAGGAGATTCTTCTCTATAAATTTAAAGTGTGTAGTGTAGTAGAAATCTCATCATTTAAAGGCAATCTTTTTATGTGTTTGATTTTACTACGGTGCAATGATGATGTGTAAAAGCTTGCTATGACTTTCAAATCAAAAGAATTATCTAGAGTATTGGTTGCAAAACAGATTGGAAATATTTGCAAGTAAGTAATGCTTTCTGTACATGTAAGCAAAATATTCATAAATGTGTTGTAGTTTGGCTTTGAGCATATGGGAATGTAGCAGAGTGGTGAAATATTATTAGTCTGTGAGTTATCATAAAGTGTCACCCCCAAAGTACAATGCTGTAGCTTGGAACTGGGGTGTCCTTCAATGTCCAAGAGCTTGGCTCTTGGCTCCTCACTGGTGGTGCTAGAGGAGGTGGTGGAGCCTTGTAGAGGGGCATAGAGGGAGGCCCCAGGCTGCTGGAAGTGAGCCTGTAAAGAAGCTGTGGGACTTTGGTTGGTTTGTTTCAGTCCGGTCCAGTCCAGTCTGATCTGGTCCAGTCTGTCTTTCATGGCCCTGAGGTTGCTGAGTTCCTTCACCATGCACTCCCTGATGTGCTTGTGGGCTTTAACACAGGTCTAGCCTATTATAGAAGGAAACATGTAAAACTATGAGTGAGAACAAATTTTTTTTTTTTTTTGTATTTTAGACAGGGTAGACAGGGACTCACTGCATAGATTGGACCCATAGTGATCCTCATGTTCAGAGCCTCCCAAGCGGGTTGTGCCACTACACCCAGTCTCTCAGTTTTTATCTTGGTGCGTCCTGGGGGCAGGGCCAGTACAGCAGGCCCAGGGATCAAACTCCTGGCCCCTGCGTCTGCCTAAGCGACACTTTAATCTGCTGAGCTATTTGGCCAGCACTGTAAATTTTTTCTTATATGTTGATTATCTTAGGTATTTGTTAGAGTAACAGAGAACTAATGCAAATACTGATGCAATAGAGATGGCTAATAAGTGAAATTCTTTGGGAATACTTACACGCCTGACACTGAGCCAAACTTGTTATATGTATTGTAATGATCGATCAGCCAAGTGAGCTAACTTAGGGTATGCTTTGTAGTATCATCAATATTTTTGTTTGTTGATAACATTTTATTTAAAATTTATTATCAAGGAGGTGTTTTACATTGTGTTTTCATAGCAAGTCTTGTCTTCTACATCTCAGGTCTTGGCTGAATTTGAAGCAGTCACCTGCCTCTGTGTCAAGGGACTATAAAGTTAGAGCATATTTCCTCATAGGACCCCACAATTAAAATCTAGTTTGAGTATTACCAATATTTCACAAGGAAAAATTTCAAGATTTAGAGAGTCTTAGTTGAATTTTTCTCAATTGCAAATGTAATAAATTTAACTCTAATAAGTTTAAAGAGAAAGGCTCAGAGAGCTGAGAAACCGAGGGATAGAGTTCATTTTTAACAAGATATAGAGATGAGAGAATGTCAACAAGTACTTGTCTTTTTTTCTGTCTTTCATCTTTGTTTTTTCTTCAGCTTTATACTGGAGGCAGGGTTCTACCTAAATTTTTGAGAAGATAAGGTGGTCATGGCATTACAGACTTTTTGTAGACTCCAAGCTTAGCTTCCCCAGCATAAAGAAAACCAATCTCAATCAATCTTTTTCTCTCTCTGTCTTCTTTTCTCCCTCTCAGTTTCTGTCATTTTTAAAATTCCAACCCTGGGAAAGACTTCCCCCTGTCCTTGGCTGGCTGATGTACCTATTCCTACATCAACAGCAATGGCCAGTATCAGCTAATATGATTGATTGCCGCACAAGGATCGCATGGAACAGAAGAAAGCTACATAAAAGCAACAATAAAAGGCAGACGGAAAGTGTGCTTGGAAAACAAATTATAAATGTCAATGCCTTTGCTACACACAGGGTGAGTTAGATTGCTTAGGTAGAAGTGGGAGACGAATGATTACAACTTATGTGTTCCTGACTTCAGTGCTCTGAACTTCTAGTGTTCTCAGATAGGTACTTTCTTGCTCATTATTTCTGATGTTATTTTGTGATATTTATTTCACACTAAAAGTATATTAAAGCCAAGGCACCTGTAACAAAATCCTAAATATTTCTTTGGTTTGTTTCCCCTGGAACCTACTTTCTTTTTTTTT
>NDGM011193049.1:0-11712 GCA_002564305.1 Octomys mimax | reverse complement strand
AGGGAGATAGCTCAGTAGAATAAGCACTTGCCTGGCAAGCACAGGGTCCTGAGTTCAATCCCTAGTACCAGAAAATTAAATTAAATTAAATTAAGTTAAGTTAAAATAAAATAAAGACTTAAAAATATCTAAAGAAAACACTTTTTTTTACCAGCCTTCTTACCTTCCCTCCAATTTTTCTGTAATGAGTGGTGTTTGGGCAAGTCAAGGAATGTAAGAAAATAATGCTATGGCAAATGTTTCTAGCTCTTAGGTTTTTGCTGAATATATTTCTATAACATGATTGGTAAGCCTAAAACTGGTAAATCTGCACAGGTTATAAATTAGCCTTTTGGAAAAACAATTTAAGGTATTTGGGAAATCTTTCTTTTCTACCACAGCCAGTATGAATACTTCTACATTTGCAACCATTGCCCACATAAAGACTTTTAATGGTCATGCCATGGTTGAGGATTGCTAGGGTATAAGGGAAAAAATTGTCAAGAAATATCTACTATTCAAATACCGAATGTCTGTAAAAGTCTAGAAATTGGTGGGTCATGTATAATCCCATGAAAGACATCCCTAAACTGTAAGAAAAATAAAATAACATATCTTTGCAAAAGGCAGCAAATCTAATACTGTTAATAAAAATAGGGCTTTTTTCACTTATTTTATGGATCCATGCATAGTGTAATCCCAAAATTAAACTTACAGGTATGTATAATATATGAACATACTTAAAACACCAGAAATATATAGTAAAAATGTGAACTGTAATATTCTTTGTAAGATGAGGTCCTGTATCATTAATTTTCTTCTGTGTTTCACTGCTTCTGCCAGTGTTTCTAATGTCCATGTGTGCTCCCTTTATGTGGGTAAAAGTTTAAAACATCTGTCTGCATCACTGTAATACAATGCAAGGTAGATAAGCTGTACTCTGCACACGCTTAGCTAATTGGAGTAAGGCACATGTTTAAAGGATAAATTACATATTTTAAAATTTTAGAGGTAAAGAAAATAAAGCATAAAGAGGAATAACAAGAAATATCACAGAACCACATATCTAGCTCCTAGGGCATTTATAGAAATCTATGTATAATAATTTTATTTCAAAGATGAAGATCTCAGAGAAGAGATAAAATGTGATAAAATGATCTCTTCATTTTTGTTTCTGTTTTTGGATTTCCCTTAAGTATCAAAAATCTTCTGGAAACATAATTAAAGCTCCATAAGTATTTGTTACTTGAAAAATTTTGCAGACTATACTCTTGAGAGGTAACCAAAAGAAGCAGTATGTATTTATGTGCTTATACAATATTTTTAAATATAAAAGGGAGTTAATTCATGTGGTAGCATCAACAAATTATTATTGGGATTTTTGAAAGTTAATAGAAGGGAAGATGCCAGTGCTTGTCTATAACCAGTTCTGGCACAGCTTTTGTATCATGCAAGTGTGTTGATGTAGAATCACTTCAATAATTTATAGCTGCTGTTAGACCAAAGACTCTGCATAACGGTGGTGGAGAAGGTATGGCACACATGACACAGTATGCCATTTGTATTGTTGAACGTCCTAAAAGGTCTTCCATCACTTCTCAACAAGAACACTGATTGAAATATACAATTGAATAACTTTAGAAAGAACTCTCTTGTGAAACTGAACATGTTCAGTGCTTTTTCTATGGTTCAGAGTGCTTATAGATTGTTTTCTCTGACACAATTTTCATGACCTTAAAAAATTCTTCATACACTTAATGTGTAGATGTGAGCCCCATGAGTGAGACTTCGTGGCTTGTTTCTCCTACAAGGAAAACCACAGGTTCCCATAAACTTTAAAGACAGAATGTAATTTTATTGTTTGCTAGTCTTCATGGAATAGTTCTAAACTTAAGTGCACAGCATGACCCAAGAATGTCTGAGGCCCAATTGAAAGCTGTGAAGGGATACAGGGATGCCAAGTTTTATGTATTCATGAAAGACGTCCATTGCATCACAGAGCTCAGACATTGTGTCTCATTGGCATGTGTTTCCTTTGCTTTCATTAAATTGACTTGCAAGCTACTACAAAGACAGAATTTTCATTCTGTAGCACTGGCTGGCACACAAAGTCCTAAATGCCCCCCACACACACACACACTGTAGAAAACACAACACTGCCTTTACTAAGCCATGTCTGAACTGCAAGAATGCCACAGAGCAGCCTCTTTAGAATGACAGTGTCACTAGCTACTTCAGTACATTTTTAATAAAAATTCTTCCACCTTGATCAATCCATGCTCTTCAATTTAGAGCTGAGATTAATTTTCCAAGACATATTATGGTACAGTATTAACACTTGAAATCATCTTATAACTGCTTGCTTTCATATTTGGCATAACTATTGTACCACCTTAGAAACCACTTCTATTGACCTTTAGATTAAAAATATGTTGGATTATCATGATTGACACTTTTAAAATGACTCATTCTTGCCAAACACAGCATAACAACTTTTTAACATTCCCTTTTCTTTACAACTGCCTCCACTTTCATTATATGAAATATGGCTGTATTATACACTGCCTCTCCTTGCCTAACATGCTTTTTTTTTTCAGAATTCAAGAAGATTTACATTTGGAGCTAAATGTTTCAGTGATTGCTCTGTTGGGTTTCATTATACCAGTGTAGTTAATCAAAGCAAGTCTGGCCTTGCTGCCATGATTCATTGTATGGTTTTTTGAACTTAATCATTTACACAGAATGAATATACACATTATCACCAGGGCTGGATTTCTTTAACAGCCTGCATGAAGCAGTACTATAAAGCCTTTGTCAACTGCTGGTTCCCAAGAACTCCACAGCTGCTAGCATTTTTGTTAAGACATTTCACTGGTAAGCTTTTGGTTAGAGAAAAGGCAAAGAGGAAGCCCCTTGGTGGAGCCGCAAAAAGCAGAGAAAATGCCAGCTGACTCTCCTTATCTCCAAGTTGGGCTAGCTGGATCCTTTCATTTGTACATAATGTTTCTTTCCATCATGTGTGTGGCCTCCACAATCATAATTAACAAGTAACCTTTCTTCACTCTCATTCCTAATCCCATCATAAATTACTGGCTGTTGGCATCTGGGTAGGGTTTGGCAGACCTTGGATTTAAAGGACTGCCTAAGGGAATTACAAGATTGTTGTTTTTAGACTGAAGAAGCTAATTGTATAAGTATTAACATATGTGAACCGGGCCTAATAAGCCTCGTTCTGGGCAGCCAACAGTGATGCTCCTATTGACAACAAATTCTTGAGCAAAACAGGCGACTCACATTCGACTCCAACAAGTGGAATGTGTGAGCCCATTCTGGGCTCATAGACTTCAACTGCCAATTATTCAAGAATTTTAAAAATTGCTGGTCAATACCTATCATTTAAAAATCAAAGTATGTGAACTTTTAATTAAATAAATCACATTTTTAACAGTTGATATAGACTTGAAACCCATCACTTCCAAGGATGTTACTATGATTTGTTTCTCTCTATCAGGTTGACGTTATAGTATCTGTGAGCTGAAAATACTGTCCTAGGATGTCACGCCATGTACATCTCAGCCTTCTGTACCTCTGGTTGTGTCGTGTTGTTCACCTGCAATAAGCCCTATTGTGCATACATGGTAGATACCACAAAGACTACAAGTCAGGATTTGATTTGTTTTGCATATTCCTCATACATGAGGCTCTTTGTATCTTGTGTCTTACAAATCTCCAAGTTGGGTACCTATGGATTCAGCGAACTCCATTGAATACTACATAGTTATGCCTACAAAGGTTGGGTCTGTCCTGAACATGTGTAGACATTTGTGCTTTTAATTATTCCCTAAACAAAACAGTATAATAGCTGATTAGACAGCATTTCCATTCATTAGGTGTAGTATATCATCTAGGGATGACATAAAAGAAGATGTGTGTAGGTTATATGTAAATCCAGTGCTACTTTCTGTGTGGGACTGATGCAGCTATGGTGGGTCATTCCCTGGGAAACCTCAGCTATCAGAATTCTTCATTTCAGAAATCTCAGTTAATGATTGGCACTAGATTCCACTACAGGATCAGAAGACTTGGAAATATATTCTCTTATGTCCTGTGTTCCATGTCTACCCTTTGGTGGCCTTTCTTCCCTTGACTTCAGGAGCACTAACAGAAATGCTCAGTGGCTTTCACTACTGTTTGGTTGGTGTTCACTATGTTCCTGGAGTATGGCACAACATAAGTACATTAAAGTTTGCACCTTTCCCCAGTGAGTTACTTAAACATTTACTAACACCTTGCTCTCCAGACTAGAGTTTCCACTGGAACAGCTCCATCCACAGGAATAACCAGCTCCATGGCAGTGCTGTGGTTATTTGGCTTCCATAGTCTCATTGCCTATGTTGGTACCATGTCAGCACACACTGAAAAGTATTTTTGAGATAAATTTTATTTCTGTTCATACAAATATCCCAATGACTAGAATATAGACATTGTCAGACCTCTCGCTACTCTTCCCCTACTATTACTTAAGTTATTTTATAACCACAGCTTATTTTTTTTGACATTTCCTCAAATTTTCTTTTTGATTTTCAAACATACAATGCCAAGAAAGGCCCCTGAGCCAGAAGGCAAAAAGGAGACAGTTACACAGGAATACCAAGAAGGCCCAGCACAGGTGCCCCACCTTAGAATTCTCTGGGGTGGGGGGGTGGTTAAATCTCTTGCTAGAAAACCTAAAGTAATTCTTAGAGTACTGCACTGTTGATATACGATGAAAGAAATGTGTGGTTTAGCAGCTGAGAAACAAAGTCTACAAGTCTGGTAAAGTTAGAGTGGCTCTACCCAGGTCTGTTTCCAATTTCCTTAGTATTTTTTCTGAGGCTACATGAACAAGAACTGGGAAGTCACTCCGTATGAGTGCATGTATATCTATGACTGTGTGTGTCTTTAAACATCTTACTAGCTTTGTCTGACATGCAAATTTTCTTTGCAGGTAAGAATGAAAGAGACTTATGCTCGGTAATGGTGCATCCCCAGTGGGTTATTTCTCCTGCTTTCTCCCAAGTTCTTTAAATGCTGATCTAAAACCCTGACTTCCCAGCACATTTCAGTCTTTTTGTGCATTATGGGCATTATATGCAGCATGAATTGCCTTCAGCTTTGCATGCTGACTCTGGGAGTCAGAGCTGTCTCACAGATATGTCTATATGGCATGAAGATTGTTTCTTAAAAACCATGTTTTTCATGTGGGCATTATGATCAGCATTTTCCAATTTTTTATTATAAAGATAATGAAAAAAAACAGGCAACACTGCCATAATCAATATTTTTGTCTATTTGGTAATTTTTGATGGAAAGAATGTGACAAGTTCTTGCCTTACTGTTGATTAGAGATTGTTTCCTGCATTGCAGTTAGATACAAACACTGAACTTCCTCGAACCTTTGTTACAAAATGCAAAAAAAAAAAGGAGAAAAAATAGTAAACACTGTGTCAGAAGTTATGCAATTGCTATGCCAAAGTGATATCAAAGAAAGTAGCAGAATTATTTCTCTATAAAACCTAAAACTTAAAGAGCTGAAGACGAGCTGGGTATGGTAGAACACAACTATAATTCCAGGTAAAGCACCAGGATGATCAAACATTCAAGGCCAGCCTGAGCACCTCAGCAGGAACTCTCAAAATAATAAATAAATAAGTAGATAAGTAAAAAGGACTGAGCACGCGACTCCATGGTGGAGTGGTCCCAGGTTCAATCCTAAGGATTAAAGAACAAAACAAAACAAAGCAGGACAAAAAAACCCTAAAGACAGATTATCACAATTTTGACAGTTGTTGGAATTCTCTTTCTATGCTTTCTTATAAAGAATGCACACGGATACATTTCTCTACTCAGCTGGACTAAGAACAAAATACTGCTCAAGCAGTAGGTACATGAAAACGCTAGTCCACTGGCTGACATTAAAAGCTGTGGGGTTCTACAAATTGGCCCATTAAGCAGCTGCTCCTACCTACAAGTTTGTCCTATTATCACTGAAATGCAAGGTTATACCTCGCATAGGTTTGGTAATGATAAGCTCCTCTAGTATTTAAGTGTAGTGTGCCAAACTTCTAGTCTGGTAACACGAAGCTCTGAGCACAAGTGAGACGTAAGAGTTCACCTTCTGTGCTGTTCTGTAAAGAAAAGTTTCCAGTTCACTTACCTGATGGCTGAGCTGGAAGAGAAAAAAAAAAAATCAGTGATTGCATGCTGTAAACCTTTAGGAGAAAAAAAAATAACAATGTGCTTTGGTGTAATTCAACTTAGTTGAATGAGAAATTTCCATTCTGGAATTTGGCTTCATACTTCAGATAAATTCTGTGACTTTGGCCAACTGACTTTAACTCACTCGCTGTTGAATCTATGAGTAGAAAATAATGCTTGGTAAAGACTTTCCCTAGAGTTCCAGAGGGTGCAAGTTCTGTCCTTGATATTTACAAGTGCTCAGCAGGCTTCACCTAGGAAGTTCCAGCTCCTGGCATGACAGCAAAGTACGAAGGAGTTGTTTTGAAGAAGAAATACACAGTCACAAGGAGCAGCATTCTCCTCACACAGCAGGATCCTGGCCTCAAGAGATTCCAAAACCCTTAAATTTACCAAACTCAGATGAGGAAGACCTATGTTTACATGTTGATCTGCATGCTTAGGGCTTCAAATGTGAGTTATTACGTATCATTTCCTTTACCCTAATCCATCTGCTAAGGTTTACTTCTGCAATGCAAAAGGAATTTGAAAAAGAAATGTGACTTTAACAGAGAAGAGAGTAACAGCATGACATAGTTAGCACCACCTGCACTAAGAAAGATTCAAGATGGTATTTGTCAAATATTGGAAGATGTGTGTCTGCTAGCTGAGGGATAACGGGATGTTTTCAAAGACTGTTTTAAAGTACTATGGCCAAGAAAAAAAAAAGCTGCATTGGCTTCTCATAATAGTGGTTATCATTCCTCTTGTGAAATGTTTATCTGCTGATGATCTCACTGCAGCTCCCTTTGGATTGTCTTCTGGTTTTATTTTCTCTCACTAGAGAAAGCAAACATCTTGGTTCTTGTCTCTTTCTATTATCAGGCCTAAGCATGTGCAAAGTTAAAACAAAGGCTGCACATTTCCAAGGAACTGAGTTCGTACAGTCCAGTGGATTCTGAAGGGAATGGCATGGGAAACCACTTAATAACAAATGCTTGTTGATTCTAAAAGAAGTCGGAAGAGCAAATGGAGATGGAGGAGGAGTAGGGAAACAAGAGAGCGGAAAATACGTGTAAAGGCATAGCCTCCGAGGTTGGTTAATGAAACACAACTCAGATCAACTTTTTTTTTTTTTTTGGCGGTACCAGGTATTGAACCCAGGACTTGCACTTCCCAAGCAAGCACTTATTCTACTGAGCTATCTCCCTGGCCCCCAGATCAACTTATAACATGTCAGTGATCCTTATTTATTCATCAAATGTCGTCTTCTGAGGTCAGCTGGTCTTCAAGCAAGAATACATGAAATTATGGGGAAAATTATATATACACATATATAAGCATTTTAATTTTTTAATCTACAGATTTGTTATTCATGGATTCTGAGATATATTAACATCAAATTACTGTCTTTTGAGTTTTGTCAACATACTTAGTAGCTTCATTTTGCTTTTATTCTTATATTAAATATTACCATAATAGTAATGTAACCATGCTGCTAAAATTTTGTCAAATAGAGAAAGTAGGACCCAGTAAAGTCCAAACTGTAAACCGCAGCTATCACAAAAATGTTAGGATGTGCCTTTTGCCTTATTTGTGCTTCTCCTATTATTTTGAATTTCCACATAACTGTAATTATTTATTAAAAGTCCAAATTTTTATCCTATCTTCTATAGCAATATATCTGTGCTGTTATTTCTTATTTATTAAAAGTAAAATTTAATGACTGCCTATTGTTTTGAAATGGATTAAAATTTATCCTGACACTAACTCCTTAAAATATGAGGACATGTTACCTAAAAAATCAAGGTCTAAAAGTAAGTGGTTGGGAAAAGTTCATTACTTTCTAACTCCAATGGCTGGGAAGAGTTCACAGTGTCCCTCTACAACAGCAGCTCTCCTGCACCGATCCATACCATGAAGTGCAAGGCAAGCCCTCAGGGTGCTCTTTTCTCCAACTCAGTTAATCTGGGACCATTTTCACCTTGAGCTTCATACGTTGCTCTCCAGAGCACACTGAGAAACAATGGCTTGATCTTACCCTTCTTCTTGGATAGGTGGAGCATGATTTAACTATTAAAAACAATAGAGAATGCAACATCACATACAAACAGATCTTTTCCACACTGTTCATCTCCTGAAGTAGATCCCTGTTAGATTTGGGGATTTTATAAGCTTCAAAGTGCTTTGACTTGGTCCCCAAAAGTTTCACATGCTAGAGCTTGATCCCGTGTGAAGGTGCTCGGAGTATGGCCTGGATACCAGGTCCCAGAGGATACACCTTCCTGAGTGAATGAATGCTGATCTTAGTACCCATGAGAATAAAGTATTAGCACAGCCAAGCCATGGCCTTAGCCCCCTCTGCCATGGTCCTTTTCCTTTCAAGTTTTCTTCTCTGTCAGGACATATTCAGGAAAACCCCTCAAGAACACCAGCTGCATGCTGTTTGGATTCCAAGCCACCAGAATCATGAGGCAAATAAACCTCCTCTTTGTTTCAGGTATTTTGTTATAGTGATACAAAATGAATTACAGCAGTAAGCTGCCTGCTTTTGACTATCATGTGCTCAGATTTTGGATTAAGATTACTTTCCACCAGTCATAAAGAGACTGAAGAGGGTTGAAGATAGCTCAGCAGATTAAAGTACTGCTTAGGCAGAGTGCAGTGGCCATGGTTTGATCCCCAGCGTGCTGTGCTGGCCCTGCCCCCGGGGCACCCTGAGACAGCGACTGAGACTGGGCTTGGTGGCATGCGCCTATAATACCAGCACTTGGGAGGCTGAAAACAGGAGAATCACTACAAGTTCGATATACATAGTAAGACCCTTCAGACCCTGTATTAAATACAGAGAGAGAGAGAGAGAGAGAGAGAGAGAGAGAGAGAGAGTGAAGAGTGTGTTTCTGAGATACTTGGATAGGAATTGACACACAGTATATGCCTACCAAATCTTTACAGAACGAAGGGTTGATTTAATGGCTAGGTGAATGTACACGAGATGTTTCCTTCTAACCAATGACTTAGGGCAGCTCCATTTCACCCACAGCCTTCCCCAGAGACCTCAGGGAGCACTGATCCAGTGTTCAGAACCATCGAAGTTCCAGGCTTCCACGCAACCTCCGATACAGCTGACCCAGAGCTTGAGGCACTTGAGGTGCTGACAGAAGGAATGGTGGAGCATCAGTTCTTGAGAGATACAAATTCTGTGACCTCTTAGACTTCTCTGGTTTTCAGATCTTCACTCAGGAAATAAAGATCATAATGCCCTTTCCTGGGTGATTAGAACCTCAAGTAAATGCAAAATCACTTTCAAACGTCAGTACAAGCTATATTTATTACTACTTTTACCACCTCCACAGTACTTATACCAGTGATGAAGGTTATAGAAAGGAAGGTTACAGAAAGGACTGTTGGGAGTTTGTAAACTATAAAGAACAGGTTTAGAAGCCCTAGGCATTCATTTTACCTCGGGTGGCAGGCCTCAGGATATCACCAGTGTTTTCCCAGAAGAACAAAAGTTTCCCCCTTCTCCAAGGATTCTGGAGTTAACAAGTTGCTAGAAGTAGCAAATCTCATAGTACTTCGCTGACTTAAAAAAATATTTTGTTGACAACTGAAATTATATGGTGTGTCTACTTCCCAGTACTAGTTTTATTGGTGTTTAATCACTGTTATTTTGTAAGATTCTTTAAAACTTGAAATAAAAGCTACATGAATAAATGTGAGGAGAAAATAACAACAGTGTGGTAGAGCCAATAATAGGTAAGTGAATCTGTAGGGATAATTATAGGCCCTTGACATTCATAAGGCCACAGACAAGAGCCTTTGGGGTCCCCAATCTTTATGACTTCACAAATCTTAACATACACATTTCTGTTGAGAGTCATACATCTCTTGAACATAACATTAGCAAATTAACAATTACGTAAAACTTTGATGTGTAGAACTTGCTCAATTTATCATTTTTTCAACAACTGGCATATTTTTCTGAAAAATTTCTGGCATCTAATTTTCTGGTTCCCTATAGAGTTCATGATAGTCTTATCTCTGTTATTTAAGATACTGACAAATAGGTGTTATAATGATATTTTCTCAAAACTCTTGGTTATTTACAAAGACCCATAATTATTTATTCTTACAATTTTTAAGATATAATCAACATTAAAATAACTTCACACACTTAATGTACACAATTGGAAGAGTTGAAATGTGTATATACCCAGTGGTATCACCTGTTTTTACTACAATCAAAGTAAGAAAAATATCCGTCACCATCCTAATATCCCTTTGTTGCTTTGTTTGGTTTTGGACAAGAATACTTAGTGTAAGATTGACCCCTTTAATTCATTTCTAAGTGCACACTACCATAGGGATAGCAACAGATACTGCTGTGCAACTGATAGCTAGAATTTGATCATCTTGTATAATTACAAGCTTACTTAAAAAAAAAATCTCTCTTCTCACCCCTGCTCACCCTGGCCAACTATTCTACTTCCTTCTCTGAGGAAGCAGAGGTCTGAGTGTTTTAGAAACCTCTTGTAAGTGGGGATGAGCTCACTGTTTCTGAATTCATTCATTTTCCTCTCTCTTGCTCCCTTCCCTGACTTCTCCCCTCTCTCCTACAACCCTGAGAGCTGTAAGAGTATCAGCATGTGTTCATTAAATATGTGCTGAATTTTCTCTTACACTTCCTCACTTTCATCCCAGTCCTGATCGGTAGCCCTTGGGAGACAGTCATTTTTCCTTAAAAACATAATGCAGGTTGTGTTTTACTTATTTCTTGACATGTACCCCATGTTATTCTTATTTCTGGTATCTCTTCCTACATGGAAAGTTCTAGTGAAATAACAACACTTTTGGCTGTTCCTCTTTAATCAAAGGCAGAACTTTTCCATCAGAAGTGATTTATGCTATGGCAATTATCAGGAGACATTTTCACCACTAGGTCATAGGAGGAATGCTTGTCACATCTAATGAGTAGAGACTAAGGATGCTCTAATACCTTGGAAGGCACAGCACAGCTCCACAAAAAACAAAGAATAATTTGGTCTGAACCATCAATAGTGCTGAGTATGAAAACCCAATCGAGGGAGAGACAGAATGACATTATGCTTAGGAGTCATTGAGGATTTATCAACAAGTTTCCATTTTCCTTCTTTCCTTTCCCCTTAAGATTTGCCTGCCTGTGAAGGACTCATTTGTGTCTATTTGCACTACTCTATGGGGTACATGTAGAGGGGCAGCTGTATCTGCCACTCACAGGGAAGACCTAGAGCTTGAGGGTACACATTCAGTGCAGTACAATGACAGCATGTGCATACCTCGACATGTCCTTCTTAGACTAATCTTAAAACTTATTGTATAAATCTTATTAGACTAGATAGAGACTCTCTCTGCTTAAGGACCAATCTCCTCCTATCCCATTCTAAACATGGACAGGATGGTCACTATTTTTTTGGTTCCACAAGCTCCATAATTATACATGATGAGAACAGCCTGAGCACAGATACTTAATGGCCA
>NDGM011193047.1:0-24568 GCA_002564305.1 Octomys mimax | reverse complement strand
TAATCCTGCGTCTGGGTCCATGTTCAAAAGAACAGACGGTAGGCTTTTAAAAAATTTTTATTTAGGAAAGGGTCTACGGGGTGTTCAGGGTCTCACAACTAGATCCGACTCGCAGCGATCCGCCTGTTTACAGCCTCCCAAGAGCTGCGACTACAGGCGTGCGCCCCAACGCCCAGACTCAATTGCCATCTCAGCGCACCCCGGGGGCGGGGCTGGCACAGCAATCCCGGGGATCGAACTCCCGGCCCCTGCTCTTGCTTGCAGGTGCTGTATTGTAACACGCTGAGCTATTTGGCCAGCCCTCAGGGTAATGGTTTCGCTTGGCGTTATTCACTGCCGTGTTACTCTCATAGCAACTCAGAGGTAGAGGCAATCCGCTTGTTCGCTGATGAAAAATGAGAAAAGTAGACACAAGGTAACATACGGTAGAATTACCTATGTTTTGAAGACAGAAAGACCCTTTTGCAGCCTTCAGCATAGATGAAGCTGGAGAAAACCATATGTGGTGATATCAACCATTTTTATTTTTATTTATTTTTATTTTTATTTTTGGCGGAACCGGTGATTGAACTCAGGCCCCTGTGCTTGCCAGGGAAGCGCTTATTCCACTGAGCCATCTCCCCGGCCCCTACCATTTTTATGAAGTTTCTAAAACAGCCCAGCTTGGAGAGACAGAAAATAGGATGGAAGTTATCAGAAGCTGAAGGAGGCAGGAACAACAATGTTTAATAGGCCCAGGATTTCCATGCGGGTGCTGCAAAACATGGTTGCCAAAGGGCTGGGGTTGGGACAGGGAAGAGGGGAATAGTTTAGGAAGTATGGAGTTTCATTTTTTTAGTTTTTTTTTCTTTTTTCTTTTTTTTTTTTGTATGTGTGTGTGCAGGGTCTCACTACACAGCTCAGACTCATTGTGATCCTCCTGATTTCTGCCTCCCTGGTTTTGGACTTACAGGCGCACCACCTGCCCGACTCCATGGTTGGCTCAGCCCCCCAGCAGCGGGGCCAACACCGCATGCCATGCCAGGAATCAAACCCTGGGACCTGCGCTTAACTAAGCAAGCACTTAGTCCACTGAGCTATATCACTGGCCCTTGGAGTTTCGTTTTTGCAAGAGGAAAGTTTTGGAGATATATCATACAATGCAGTGAATGCTTTTAACATTACAGAATGGTACACATAGCGATGGTTGAGATGGTAAATTTTGTTATGTGCTTTTTAACCACGATTTTTTTTCAAAGATTTATTTATTTATCTGGCACAGGGTCTCACCACACAGCTTGGACTCATAGTGATCGTCCTGTGTCAGCCTCCTCAGCGCTAGGATTACAGGTGTGGGCCACCATGCCCAGTTTCACTGGCTGGCATGGTCTGGGGCTGGCACAGCATGCGGTTACCTGGGATTGAACCCAGGTCCTTGAGCTTGCCAGGCAGGCATTTAGGCTGCTGAGCTATCTCCCTGGCCCCTTTAACCACAATTTCAAAAAGTACAAAGAAATGCCACTCTACCTACTATGATGATCCTCATAATAAAAAATACCACCGGAAAATAGAAGTGTTTGTGGTGGCAAAGGACAGTTGGAACTCTAGGCTTCTGGGGATTCTAAATGCGACCTCTGTTGGTCACAATATAGTGATGGTTCCTGAAAAATGTTAATCCTAAATTTTACTCTGCTCTAGCAATTCTGCTTCTGCTTACAGACCAAAAGACTTGGAAGTAGGGCCTCCCATGTGTATGCGCACACTGACACTGATTATGTGAGCAGCCAACAGGTAGGAGGCATCCCAGTGTCCACCAAAAGACAAAGGGCTGAACACATGCTGTACACCCATGAAATGAAATATTAAGCAACTGCAAATATGAATGAAGTGCTCATACACGCCAGAGTATTAGCTGAACCTTTAAGACTTCACGCCAAGGGAGGTAAGCCAGCCACAGAAGGACCAACGCTGCATGATTCTGATTATATGAAATATCTCGGGCAAGCCAGTTCAGCAGGGAGGGAGGCCGCATTCCCGGGGACGGGGTTTCTGTTTGGGGCGGCGGAAGCGTTGGGAAGAGGACGGTGTCGATGGCTGTGCATCGCTGTGAATGCGACTGAGAACACCGCAATGGACACATACAAATCGTGGAAATGACAAACTTCACGCCACTTTGTTTGGAAGTACTGGGGATAAAATCCAGGGCCTCCTGTACACTAGTCAAGGATTCTACCGCTGAGATAAATCCCAGCCCCGTGTTATATACGTCTTACAATAATGAAAACTCACACCGATGATTATCTTGTTTATAAAAGGCTAAAAATAACGACAGGAGGACTGGCGCACGAGTGTCGGATGCAGGTCCACGTGCCCCGGCTGGGTGGGGCTCAGCGAGGGCAGCCTCGGCCAGCGAGGGCTGATGTGGCCGCACTTTTCCAGGTGCCCATGGTAGGGTGCTGCTCACTCACTGACTCTGCAGGTAAACGCTCACGGTAGGTGCCACTGCGCCCATTTCTCAGCCAGAAGCACAGCCTGCGAAGCTCTTGGCCAACCTTTCCCAAACATCACCTGTTGCTGAAACCCAGGTCTGTCCGGCTATGACTGGAGCCTGAGCAGGTGCGATGACATCAAGCATCCCGTGTCCTTCTGTCACCATGTAAAAGTAAGTGGTTTTGGGTTCTGCTTTATGTTTGGGGAAGACTGCCTCACCATAATAGGATCCCTTGAGCTGATTGGAGTTAGTATAGGGGAGAGGGGACCACAGTTGGAGAGGAGAGTCCGCAGGGGAGCAAGAGCCTAGCTAATTTTAATTTCTCATTGAATTTTGTGGGAAGTCATTGCCTTTGGGGTGCTGGATTTTCTGGTATATGGGGTTTATCTGGGTGCACCATGGAAGGTTTATTACTTCCAGTGCAATAACTCATTCACCTTTGAAGTTTGAGTTTGGTTTAAAAAAAAAAAAAAAGAAAAGAAAATAGAAAAAAAGAAAACTTACATTTCCTCCTCTAACCAGTAGATGTCGCTCTTTCACCATGAATATGTTTAAAGCAGGCAGCAAATTTAACTCTTAGGCCAAAGTTTCTAGTTCCTATTTTCATTGTCTTTCTCTTTCCTCTCCCCTCCATCCTTTTCTTTTTCCCTTTTTTCTTTTGTAATTTTTCTCTTCTCTCATTATTTCACTTAATCAGTGCAGCTGAGGTAACGAAAGCATGGTATTTCTGCTTGCTGCTGCATTTCAGCGGGCGTGGGCCTCTTAGCTGAGTCCTATTTCCCTAATTGCAAACTCTCAGGAAAGAGACCACATGCGGAGGCAGCTAGCCTTCCTCCTTCCTTCCTGCACAGAGGCCATTGCTTTCTAGAAGTTCTGTGAAGCCGCTGAAAGGAAACGGGTTTTTTCACTTGTTTCTTTGCTATGTTTTTAAAACAGTAGTGAATAATAAATGTTTACGTTTTATTAAAAGTTTCATTTTTGCTGTGCTGGCGATTGAACCTCAGTGCCCGGCCAGTGTCAGACCACTGAGCTACACCTCCAGACCCTAATAAACCTTTTTAAATTTTATTTATTTATTTATTTTTTCGGAACCGGGGATCGAACTCAGGCCCTTGCGCTTGCCAGGGAAGCGCATATTCCACTGAGCCATCTCCCCGGCCCCTAAACCTTTTTTTAATAAGTGTGTATTGCTGTTGCTTTCGGCTGTGGTTCTGATTTCTTTGATTTTCATGTCTCCACTTGTTACCCAGAAGCAGCACCTAGCCAGGGGTTTTTGCTGTGAGAGTTAAATCAAGCTTTATCATTTAGAAAAATGACCACATTTTTACACAAAGCAACTCTGTAACCCTGGAGAGAAGGGGCCCAAGGCATGTGGTTGCAGGTGGGGACTGATGTTATTTTTATTTTGAATTAACCTGGTGTAGATGGAATAAGCTGCAGACCCCATGTGGTGATTAGAGCTCTAGAGACAGGCTCGCGGCGTGCAGGATGCCCAGCGCAGGACGCAGGCAGGGAGGGCTTCAGCGCCCAGCGAGTTCGTGTTTTGGACCCCACAGTCTTTGAAGACTTGAAATATCTTTATGGAGTTAGTAGACAGCAGAGCTTTCTTGCGTTTTTATCACTGCTTTTCCTTCTTATGCAAGCGATTCAAACCTGGGCGAGGAGTTGGCAGGGGCATCCTCCCACCAAATTGGTTTCCACTGTGTGTCCCATGTCAGGTGACCTTGAACCGTTCTTGTCTGCCCAGGTCGGAGCTGGCTTGGCAGAAAGTAAACTGCGGAAGGGATCATCTGTGGCCTTCTCAGATGCCTGCCCTGCGCGACGCCTCTGGCTTCCTAGTCTTCCAGGCACCACATTTTGACTCTAATTTATGATTCCGAGCAAGTGGCTCGTATGAAAGGTAGAGATAATATCAGCGATTACAATACTGCTGTTTGGTTTTCCTTTGCTTCTGGAAAGTCTTTTTATGTGAATTGTAGACTTTATTTGGACTGAAAGGGGTCAAGTGGAAAGGGGATCAATGAAATGCTCAGCTCTTGGAGCCAGACTTCCTGGGTCCAAGTTCTGGTTTCGTCATTTACCACCAGTTAGTGGGTGAGCCTTTGAATTTCTTCGTGTTTGCATTTTTCAAAAATAGGACTAACAATATTACTTATCTTCTGGGATTGCTATAAACAGTAAACTAATTAAATTTAGATTTATTTATTTATTATGGTGATAGCTTGCACTGTAATAATTAGTATCTTAGCCACTTACAATTTTAGGACATCAGCCTCCTCCCTTTCCTATTGCAACTCATTGATAAATGGGGGAGACACCAGTCTTGGGGACTCATCCATGTATGGACTCAGCAGCTCACAGTGCTTTTCAGGAGTGAGGTCTGGTTAGAAGAGGGTCCCTGGGGGTGTGACCTGCGAGGGTGCACCTCCGCCTCTGGCTCCTCTTTCTCTGCTTCCGGGACACCATGATATGAACCGCCTTCCTCTGCCACGCCCTTTCATCTCAGCCTTCCTGTTTTGGAGCTGGCTTACTTTGGACAAAGTCTCCTTAAAACTATGAGCCAAAATAAACCTGTTGTCTGCTAAGCATGGGGTGTGATGTGTTGTCTCCAGTGACCGGGAAGCAACTAAGACACCAAGTCTGCGGTATTCGGTTAGGACCAGCTGCACAGATTCATGCATGACGCAATCAAACCACTTGTGGCTTTTGTCTAGGAAAATATAAGTAGACACAGGCAGCTGCATAAAGTACATATGGAGATTTGACTTATAACAGGGATGGCATTGCAAGCTAGTGTGTTGAACTTCATTTGGATCCCATAGCAATTGTTGATTTTTATTTTACAGAGAATTTCAAAAATATTAAAAATGATACAGAATTTCAAAACAAAGTGATAGGAAATTAGCAATGGTTGCTATACTGCACGCTGTGATTTTCAAAGTAGTTGTTTAGATTACCATATATAGACACACACATTTGATTACAAAATTAAGCAATAACCATTCCTTTTAATAAACCAATAGAAATTAGTAGTACAATTATCTTAGCTACCTCGTGTGGATATTTGTTTTCCCTCTGTAACAGTGTTATCCAAACCTTAATGGCTTGAGACCACCCATGTGTAACATCTCACAATTCCTATGGAGCAGGGGTCTGAGCATGGCTCAGTTGGGACCTCTAGAAGAGTGTGATCAAGTGTGGCCAGGCTAGGGCCTTGCCTGAGGCTCTGTGGAGCACCCGGCGTTGCTGGCATGATTCAGTTCCTTGTAGGCTGTTAGACTGCAGGCCTCAGTTTGTTCCTGCCAGCCAAAGACCACAACCCTGCAATGTGGTCCATTGCATAGGTGGCTTACAACGTAGCAGCTCACTTCTTCAAAACCAGCAAAAGAGAGAGATTCTCATAGCAAGCAGAGATTGCAGTGTTAATGTTTCGCACACGTGTGATCATACTTGTCACTGTTAGACCGAATAAAGTTGCAGGAATATACCCACTCAAGGTAGGGGATTGTGTGAAGGTGAGGATTGTGGAGGCCACAGGTGTCTGCCTCAGGTTCTAAGCTCACACCAGAGGCAGTAACACATTCCAGGTGGGTAGAGTCATAAATGGGCAAGCAAGACTAAACCCATTTAGAAGACAATGGAAGGACATCCTTACTCCCTCTGAGTAAGACAGAGCTTCTGGAGGCTCACACGAAGTTCACGGAGAGCGAAAATATCAACAGCCCAGCCCTCTGAGGCTAGAATTTGTACGTACGAATTTGGGGAGGAAACAAACATTCGGATCTAATACACAGTCAGTATGTATTGTAAGATGCTATTTAAATAAAGATTGAAAGCTTATAAAACAGTATGTTTATATGGAATAGTAGTGGAAAACTTGCATAAGAATTATCAATGTTCAGAATGGCTATTATTTCTAGAGCAGGAGAGAAAGACAGTAGGGGCTTCGCATTGATGGTGTATAACTTTATTTTTTTAAGTAGGAAAGATTCATTGTGGCTCAGGCATATGTCTTTAAAACTTGGAGAGTGAGCACAGAAGACAGGATCTGTTAGGTGAGGTGATGGCCCCTGAGGGTCTATGTGCTGTGATTTCCATTTCTGCAAAATAGAAATATTTTACAGCCCAAATTAAAAACACACATGCTGACCTCCGGGCCATGGAGCCTGGCTTCCAGACTGTAGGAGCAGGTCCCTTTGCACTGGTCGGTGCAGGTGCTGTGGTAGTAGTGAGGTCTTCCCTGACTTCCCAGTGACTCAGTGCCTTCCCGCCCTCCTCCCATGACACTTGTGCTTTAAATCCACTTTTGCTTTGGTGAATTCATCAGAAGAACAAGGCTGGGACACCGGTTTGCAACTCTTTACTCACCAGATGTGCTTTTTAAAAATCTCTCGTGTCCTTGCAGAGGCACTAGTTATAAGATGGCCTTGGGCCGGGGCTTGTGGCGTCATCACCGGTGCTCCAAGACTTTGCTTATCACAACACTCTGCGTTAACTTGAAGTAGCAGCTTGCCTGCCTCTTCCTCCAGTTCTGCAAACCTGCTTTGAAAGCAAATTGTCTTTCCCCAGCGTATCATCTGGGAGGCTTTACAGAGCCCACGGGTGACCTCCCTCCTGTGACACGGCCCGGAGACTGATGACCACATGGGAAGCCAAAGGCTTTGGAGGATGGGACTGAACATCGAGCTTCCATTAAAAAGTCAATTACTGTTGACAAGACACATTCAAAGGCTCTAATGATGTTGCCTAAATGCACACCGATTTCTTCAATAGAAAATCCTCCCCTCTGCTTTCAAGCGCATCATTATATCTAGTCTGTGCTTTCCTTTGAATTGAGTCTGAGTCAGTAATGTTTGCAACCAAACCAAAATGACCAATTGGAGCTATACCTTTGAAAAGTATTTAGTTTATATCTGTGTTTGTTTTTCCCCTTTTTATTAGAGCAGTTTTGTGATATATATGCATTCATCATGACAACTTGCTATATCTATATGTCACATCTTGGTCAATTTCTCTTCTCCCCTCCCTCCTGCCTCCCCCCATTCCCCTTGAATGATCATCGTTTCGGGATTCTGGCCTCTGTATGATTAGAAACTGATACCAATCACTGCCGAATTTCTAGCAAAATGTGGTGAATCAGAAGAACTGATGTTGATAATTTCATTTGGGAACTCTCCCAACCTCTTCTTGCAGCTCCTGGGGTGAGGTGAGGACTCAGTGTGTGTGTGTGTGTGTGTGTGTGTGTGTGTGTTTACAACATGATCTAACTGAGCTAAGTTAGGCACTGCCATTGTCACATCAGTCTTTTAATCTGTTGTGTGACCTGGGGCAATTTATTTTACCTCTCAGAGCTATGATTCCTCACTGACAAAGTAAGGGAAATAAAGCCTTCCATGAAGAAGCTGGGTCAGCA
Source organism: Octomys mimax (assembly GCA_002564305.1). Taxonomy (NCBI): domain Eukaryota; kingdom Metazoa; phylum Chordata; class Mammalia; order Rodentia; family Octodontidae; genus Octomys; species Octomys mimax. The sequence continues at coordinate 16,685 of NDGM011193047.1, read as the reverse complement.
CTAAGGAAGGTGATGTCTGTAGAGCACCACAAAGGTATGGCCCATTGTCCCCATCTCTGCTCCCAAACCACCCGCACAAGAACCATCTGCACACATACCCATACCGGCCACCCACATTCCCATGCCCTGCGGTTCTCTTTCTCTTTCTCCCTCACAGGCACATTTGCTCTTAGGTAAAAAAAAAAAAAAAAAAAAGCAGCAGAGGAGATAATGTGGGGGGAGGGGAGGCTGGTGGAAATCAGTACGAAGTGTAGGTGCAAAGTAGGTTGTGGAGTTCTTTCAGTTATTGCAATTTGCTGCTGGATATCACCTTGTCCCATTTTGTTCTAGTGCATCTATCACCATGAAAACAAAGACTGTCTCTCTCTAGTTTCAGGCACTGTAGGAGCTACACTGAAGGAGGGCTTTCCTGGCTCCAGACGCACTTGTTAGATCGGTTTCTCCTTTCATATACAATTTGGTAGCCAACCAAATCACACCAGATAAGCCCAGGTAGGACTTTGCTTTGCACTTTTGGGAGTAGCTGAGTGGATGCAAAGCTCCACTGCTTCTTATTGAGCAAAGGAAATGATGCTTGGAATCACTTCCATTGTATTATGGACGAGGTCCTGTCTCTAAGAGTCTGGACCTTTTGGCCTAGAAAAGCCACTCTGTAGTACAGAACATATTTCTTCTTCTGTAAAAGCAAGGTACCACCTGGTCTCAGTCTGCATGAGAGGGCTGGAGGAGGGGACATTAAATGAGGGAGAGGATGGAGAAGCACTTTATAAAGTGCTGTGTGGGTCTCAACCTCTGTGCTAACAAGCTGGACAGATCCTGCCTCCAGGTGAGACCAATGCGAATTAGCCATTGTTTCCTGTGGACTTAAAGCAATGTCCTCACCTTGTAAACTTCATGTTCAGTACACGGAGCTCTTCTTTCTCATGTCAACAAAGCTATTATTTTGTACATCATTTCCCTGAAGGCTGGATAGGCCTGAGAGGAAGCAGGATTTAATCACTAACATTGAGCTAGAAAGATTGAGCGACTCAATGTCACAGTAATCAGAACAGGGCTGATGTCATAGAAAACTGTGCCATCAGGAGAGATTAATGTTTTCATTTGTTCCCTTACTTTTTCTTAACCTAATTTTCAAGTGAAAAAGGATGGGAATAATTGCTCCAATGACTGTTGGCTTCCAGGCTGCTCGGGGAAAACCTCAGTCAGTGTTTATGATTCTAGGGGCTGAGGAGATGGCTCAGTGGTCTAAGCGCCTCCCTGGCAAGGGCAATGACCTGGATTTGATTCCCTGTACCACATGACATGCCAGCCCTGGAACCCTGGGCATGCTGTGCTGGCCACGGAAACCTGGCATGGTGGTGTACACCTGTAATCCCAGTACTGGGGAGGCTGAGACAGAAGGATCACTACGAGTCTGAGCTGCGTAGTGAGACCCTGTACCAAACAAACAAACAAACAAACAAACATAAATAAATAATTAAAATGTCTGTGATTCTGGAGTTGTGTATGGTCCCAGAACAAGTCAGTCATAATTGGGAGAAAGTGAGTCAAATGAAAATGATAACAAGATATGTGCCTTTCACGGAGAAGCCCAGGATTCCTGGCGCATGTCAGGGTGCGGCCTAACTCTCTGTGCCCTCAGCTCTGCTCTTCGCCGGGCTGACTGCTGTCTCAGCCTGTGTCCCTCCGTGACCTCACGTTGGTTTCTGACAGTGTCAACGATGCATTTCCAGTCCTCTCTTCCCAGCAGTTCTGACGAGATTCCCACAGCCATGTCTGCTGTGAGTGCTGAATGGTGAAGGTGATGTTGGCCTGGGCAGTCTTGCTGGAGGGACAGGCAGTTGTGAGGTGTGCAGGTGAGGCTAGGGAGCAGCATTGCTTGGGAGTGCTGTTGAGTGGAGGAAGGGAGAATAAACAATGGTGAAAGCTGAAGACCAGAGATGCTGGTTGCCTGTAGTTTGTTTAACAAACTGTCACAAAATGAGTGGATTAACACAATAGAAATTTATTTTTTTGCAGTCCTGGAGGTTGGGAATCTGAAATCAAGATGTCATTGGGCTTTGCTCCTTGTAGACATTCTAGGACCTTGTCCATTCATTGTCTCTTTGGGTTTCTGGTCATTGTCAGCATCCTTGTGTGGGTAGCTGCATCATTGCAGTGTCTATTGCCATGGTTACATTACCTTCTTCCTTTCCTCTTTTCTGTGGATTTCAAATCTCCCTGTGCTTGTCCTTCCTAAGTATACCTATCACTAGATTTAGGGATCACCTGATAATCCAGGATAATCTCATCACAACATTCTTGATTACATCTGCAAAGACAATTTTCCCCAAAAAGGTAACATTTGAAAGATCTAGGAATTAGGGCAGAAACACATATTTCTTTTGGGATGGACAAAAGAATGTTTTCTTGAAATCCCTTCTAAGTCTTGAATATTTCACTCTGTGGTCTTAAACCCTAATGTAAAGCCTTGTTTCCAGAGCTAAGTTTTACATCAAGTCCATGAAAGATCTAAACTCAAATTTGAGCCTCCAAGGAAAGAAGCTGGTCTTGAAGGCGTGAGAGGTAATGATTCGTAGCTGTGAGCACTGAAGAGTGGAAGGAGGGGCTGAAGGCAAATGGAGAATGAGCCCCAAATGTACACGCTTACTGGCTCTGAAAACCAGCCGCTGCTTTTGACCATTTACACATACCCTGCCTTGCCAACTGCTGACTGAGAAGAGACCCCATATAACCGTCTGAGAGACCTTCAGGCTCTCCGGGGAAACTTCAGCCCCTGAAAGAGCACAGAGCTCGCAAAAGCCTGTCATCCTAGATGTGTTTGCAGGTGGAGCTACATGTCTCCATTTTATTTTTTTCTGCCTCGACTTGGACACCACCTCCTAGGAGCTGCCCCTTGCCCTGGATGAAAGGGGATGCGTGAGCTTTCATGGTTACACCAGTGGGTAGAAAGCCACGCTGTGGAGGTGCAGGCCATCTCTTTCATTTTCATTCAGCCCCTGTGCTGAGCCCATCTGCACGCCAAGAGCAACTGTGATTTGTGCTGCTCCTTCTCCCAGCACACAGGGCCCTTTATCTCATTAGCAAGAGTGCCTGGAAAGCTCTAGGTGCCCCTTGAAACTCAAGTGCCAAGAGAAATGACTCTGTGACTGGGAATGCACTGTGGAAAATGGGGCAGAGCTGATCCCACTCCCTACACTCCTCTGTCTTTGGGACTCAGCCCCCAAGTCACAGTGAATGGAAAGTGTCACTTCTCTGAAGCATTTGGGCACTTGCAATCTCATGGTGACAGCTGTCACTGTACAGTTAGTGTGCAAAGTTCAGTAGGATTCTGTTTTCCTCCCAATTGCCTGGGCCCTCTGCAGTGTGCCCCCAGAAGAGTCTCAAGATTTTAGTTCACTCTTTCTGCCATTTTGTCATTCACGTTCAAGGTTTTCAACTCTCCAGTGCTGCTGTTTTCTCCTACATGGACTACAGAAGTCTAGTAAGAGTTCTTTGTCTGTTTTTTGTTGTTATAACAGAATATTAGAGACTGGGTAATTTATGAAAACAAGTATTTGGTTCATGGTTCTGGAGGCTGGGAATGCCAAGAGTATGGGGCAGACATGAGACAGGGATATTGTTCTGTGTCATCCCACAGAGGAAGGTAGAGAGCATGCAAGGAAGAGAACATTTACTTCTATAACAAATCCACACTCTTGATAACTCACACACTCCCTGGACAAGGATGTTAGTCATCTCTCATTATGCCCTATGGCCCAGCCATAGCTGAGTGCTCTCACAGTAGGGATGGGGTTCTCACCCTGTGGATTCCAGGGGCTGCATTTGCACCACAGCACCCTCCTTTGGTCCTGGTTTCTTTTTCTCACAGCACCAATGTGGTGATCTAAAAACTTGCACACATGGCATTCTTTGGTAGACAACACTTTCCTGGTCATGTCAGTGCCACTGAGCAGAGGCCTAACTCCACATCCTGGTTCTGAAGACCCTAGGTAGTCTGGAATTTTCTTCCGTTTTTAAACAAAATCACCTATTTTGCCCTCCTTAACCCTCAACTCATTTACACTTTTAGGTTCTTTGTTGTACTTTGATGTTTTCTAAAAGTCATTGTCAGATTCTTTACTGATTAAATGGTGTGACAACTTCTACCTCTGTCAAAGGAGTTGTGGGTTAGCTACAACTGTAATTGTAGACGGTGTGGGAAGTTCTAGAAGAATACCTGATGTATTTTTGTGATCACAAAATGGTCATGTACCCTCTGTCTTTGGGAACCAGTTATGATCTCTTTCCTTATGGATTTTCCAGAATTACTTTGTTTCTGATACCATCCTGACTTCCTCAGCCTAGTGAGATTTTTCCTTCAACTAAAATCACAAAGCACTTCCTTTCTAGATCATAACTTTGTGTAATGTAATGTACTAATTGTTTTATACTTGGATTTGATATTGGATCTAATTTTACATGTCTCTCTGATTTGCTTTTACCTTTTTTCCCTTTTTGCTTCAGTAAGGCTTGGATCAGATCTCCTTCTGTAGCAAGGGCTCTCTAGGAAGCTGCTCCACTGACTTAGTAGCCCTGAGCTCACTTGCTCCACATTAAAACAAACAATGTACGGTAGCTAATGAGCCCTCCCTTGTGCCCATGGACGCAAGAGCTGCAGCATGTCCAGGGTTCAGGTGATACAGAGTATGAGTCACATAGCTAAGAAAAGACAAAATAGAAGTGAGGATGATTTCCTTGGGGATGAATTATTTTAAATATGTTGCTGAGGCCTTGAGAGTAGAAGCCAAAGACTTACAGTGGGAAGATTTGAGGACTCTAGTTTCTACCAGGGTCTATCCGGCAATGACTGGGGGCACATGTACGTATCACTCATCTCTTTTTCTGGATATAATGTCCACCACCTACAAGTTAACAGAGGAGAGGATTAATTTGACTCATTCAGTCCATGGTACACTGGCTGCAAGGTGGTAACATTGTGGTGGAAGGGAGTAGTGGAAGAAAGCTGCTCCCCTCATGGGAGCCAGGAAGCAGAGGATCCAGGGACAAGAACACACCATCCCAGGTCATGTTCCCAGTGAGCAGCCTCCAGCTGGGTCCAGACCCCACCTCCTAACAGCACATGCACTATGAACACATTAGTCCATTGATGAGCATAGAACTCCCCTGGCCCATTTTTCAAAAGCCTCAACTCTGAACACACGAGACCTTTGGAGGGCATTTTATAATTAAATCACAAAGAATGAAAGCTGTGTTTGCATTTGAAGCAGAGCCGAACCAGGTTCACAGACTCTGGCCTTCCCACTACTTCAGAGCTGAGATAAAGGTCAGGCTCAGGCTATCATGTCTGGCTTCTCCATGGCTGCCCGGAGGGCCCAGGTGACATAATTTGGGTGAACTTGGACCAATAAAAGGCAGGAGACAGGAAAAGCATACAGAGCAATTGTTTTTCTTTCCCCCTTCATATGGCTTTAGTTCTCGCACAGCATCTGGAGCTTGTCCACACAAGTGGGCAGAATGTACGTTATGTGGACAACGTGATTGGCTGGAAAACAGCCCTCCTTCTGTGTGCTGGGTTCTGCTGTTCTACTGTGCTTTCCTTCCACTCTGGGCTTCAGTGCACTGCGCTGATCAAGAAAGAAAAGCGAAAGCTTTCTCTTCATTTAGGCTTCTTAGGGACTCAATCTAAGAACCCGCCTCCTCTGGCCTTCCTTGTCCCTGCTTAAAAACCTTATTTCATAATGAAATGTCTGCAAAGGGCATCGGTTTATTCTGATGGTGCTGTTAGTGGACAAAGGCCAAGACAAGCAACTCGAACCCTAATGATTTCGTATCAGAGTAATGGCAAATTGATAATAGGTGAGCACTTCTCATAAACACAGGTAGAGGGAGCCACAGGCACGCGTAAGAGAGGACCCCNCCCCCCCCCGCCCCCAGCCGAGAGCAGGGACACACTCTGTGGCCATGGCCTCCCCATGCTCAGTGCATGACCTTAGTAACAAGCACCTTCGTGACTGGTGGCTAGTAAAAGGGAATTAAAATAAGAACTGCATCGGAATGCTACACAAAACAGAAGAACGAATAAACCACCCACGGAAACAAGAAGCGAGGCAGAAGAGGAGAACAGTAGGAACTGTGGGGCACCACTCTGTGGGAAGCCTTGAGTTGATTCCTGCACAAAGCTGAAGAGTGAGAAAAATCTGGCCCAGTTTGTCTCCTCTAGGTTCCGGAAAGAGAGCATTTTGAATGACAGCTCTGTGGAAACAGCTAGCCAGGAAGACAGTGGCTCCCCAGAGCAGGGCCAAGGGGTGCTCCTGAAACCAAGAGAGGCAGGCTTTAGTCTCTCAGCAACAATGGATGCCAGGCCTGGAAAGCCCATCGATCCTCACGTTCTCTCCATGGGAGAACCATTTTTTCTGTTTTCTTTTGTTATAAGCTTCAGAATTTCACAACTAATATTATTAAAGAATAAAGGTAGGGGCACTTGTGAAGTGACTTAGAGACACCAGAGAACAGAGGTGATTGACACAGGCTGCAGAGTCTGAAGTTCTCTCTTGATTTTTATGAATCCCTTCTCATTCTGAAACATTAAAACAGTAAATAATACTCATACCAATACTTCAGAGTTACTCAAGGAAGTTTATACAGTATTATATACAAAGTTAATTCAATGTGCTGAGAAAATCCTGGACTCTGGAGTTGGAGGTGGTTATAAACTTGAACTTTTTTTTTAAAAATACAATCTTTTCCCTTGAAATAGCAACATCTGTCTCTTATGCTTGTCGTCAGGGATGTGAAGTTACTGGTGTATATTAAGGCCTTTATGGATGTTAGCCTCCCCTCTTCCACTGTGTGCTGATGTGTATGTTTCTTCTTATACAAGAATCATATGCACTAATGTAGTTTCCTTTCCCCATAATGAGCTCAAAACCAATTCTCTTCCCTCCAATTTTATGTTTCTGCTTGGAGCTGATGTTGGTAATGGGAGCAAATAGCAGACAAGCCGTCTTCATCCACAGTCCACATTACCAAGCGACAATCATTTTTCCCATGACTGTGGAAGAGGCAATCCGTATAGCTGGTTGTCTTAAATACCCCATATAGCAACAGTTAGCTACAGTTTAAGGCCAAATGAAATTTTCCATGGATTTGGAGCACAGCCAGGAGCAAAGGCATGCGGTTATGAGCAAACACTCCACTGAGCAACGTAAAAAGAAGTATTTTAGAACACCTGAGTAGCAGTGGATGGTAGCAGTTTGTCATTCCCTGCTGTTTAAGGATTCTGAGATATTTCTTTGCATTTTCTTAGCTATCTCTTCTATTGAAGTGCCTCGATAAGGGGAGCTTCCGAATTTTAAAATGGAACTGAAAGTAAACACTGTCATAGAGATAAACAAGACATTTTTTTTAGGGGAACCTTTAGAGAGGGAAAGAAAGCAAATAATCTTGGAAAGTGTAAGTGAAGCGACAAGCAATTTTGGAAAACATGGGAAGCGGGATCCACCATCTCTGCCCCCACCTGAAGGAGAGGTGCCCAGGGTCACTGAAATGTGGCCAGTGGGTTTCACAGTTCATCAGAACAGAGTTTGAATTGCAGCAGTGCCTCTTCCTATCAGCTGGTTAACTTTGGGATCATTTCTTAGCTCCTCTGATTTTCTTTTTCTTTTTTTTTTTAAAATGGTTTTATTCATTTTAATGAGAAAATAAAATAACAATGAAACAATTTCAAAACAGGTTGGTAGGACAGTTACAATAATTAATACATTGCATATTGTCGTCTTCGTAGTGGTTATTCAGAGGACAAGATGCAGACATGATATCTCGTCTAAACAATATTAGTACAAACCTTTCTTATTGAATTAAGAGAAAGTAGCTGTATATCTATCCTAACTATTTTGTGTATACATATATGCATATTTTCACTACAAAGCAGTTCTTTATTTGTATCCCCCTTTCTTGTTTTGTTTTGTCATAGATGAGCGTTCCATTGTTGTTGGAGAAGCTGTCTTTAAAAGACCTTTCCATACTTGATGCCAGTTCAAATATTGTAGATAGTTGAATTCAGTAAAATAACCCAATATAGTCCAATAGTCCATAATAGTACTGGGTTATCAGCGGAACTGGCAATTGTCAGAAGTTGTTGACTTGAGTCTTTTACAGCTCAGCATATTAATATAGCTTTACTTTATATACTTTGTGATTACACTGGAGAAATGAAATACTTCCATAACAAAGAACAACTAAAGAATTTCATGATGAGCCCCTCTGATTTTCATTGCTTCATTTTCTTCTGTAAAATGAGGTTCGTATGAGGGCTAAATGAGAACATTTAAGGACCTTGTAGTGAAGGGAACATACAGAACATGAAAAAGGATGTGTTGCTGCTAAGTTTAATGTATTCAATAAAATATATATTCAAAGAGACATTAAAATACACATTCATTAAGATTCCACCTGAGGGCTGGCCAAATAGCTCAGCAGATTAATGCGCTTGCAAGCAGGTGCAGGGGCCAGGGGTTCAATCCCCAGGCCTGCTGTGCTGGCCCTGACCCCTGGGGTGCACTGAGATGGCAATTGAGACTGGGTGTGGTGGCGTGTGCCTATAATCCCAGCTCTTGGGAGGCTGCAAACAGGAGGATCACTATGAGTCTGATCTAGTAGTAAGACCCTGAACACTCTGTAGACCCTTCCCTAAAATACAAAAGAAAAAAGAAGGTTCTACCTGAAAAAATTCAAACTAAGCTTTTATTATTACATAAGAATTAATAATCCTGGGCCAGGGAGATGGCTCAGTGGAATAAACGCTTCTCTGGCAAGCGCAAGAGCCTGAGTTCAATCTCCGGTTCCCCCCCGCCCCCCCAAAAAAGGAATTAATACTCCTATGATAAAATTGTAGATAATAAACTGGAAATAAGTAATACTATTGTTAATTGCTAGATCATAATGCCCAAAGCTTTGGGCAAGTTGCTATCACTTGCTGAATTTCAGTATCTTTATCCATGCATTGGGAGTAATAAAATATACTTCTCAGAGTTTGGAAAGATTATGAAAAAACTAAGGAAAACTGGCTGGCATATGGTAAGCAGTAAACACCAGTTATCTTCCACTGTGATGTTATTCTGAGACTGTTATAATCCCACCATGCCTTGTGGTCACATCAGAATATGGACCGAAAACACAAAGTCAGAGCCTCATGAGTAGTAGGTACCATCACAGAATACTAGCACGTAGAATTTACCCATGAGCCTACTGAGCATTTGGCTCACATGAGCGTCTATGCACGCTAAGTGACAGCAACTCCTGGAAATGTCTCTGGAAATGCCCCTGCACTTCTGGTGATAGCAGTCTCCTCACTACCCTAGAATGGGAGGCTACTCTGTTTCTGGGATGTTTTAATTATCAGAGAGCTCTGTGTATTGAACTGAACCCTCTTTTTCTCTCCACTATCATAGCTCTAGATCCCGAGACCCTCACGTCACAGCCCTGTGTGTATTTTAGGCCTGCTGTCTCAGCATGGTATGTGGTGTGGTAGGAACTCACTGATTTTTATGAATGAATGAGACAAGAGAATGAGAATCATTCAAAAGTATTGATGCTTTACAACCCATGCTGAGAATGAAATACATTTTCTTTATGTTGAAAGGATGGTAGTCTATCAGTCATAATACTATAAAGAAAGCAGACCATTATGCATTTTATAGAATAGAGGTTTATCATAGAAATACAGCCTTAGATAATTGTGGAAAGGGCCGGAGAAGTGAGAGTTTGGATGGGGCTGCTGAAGGACCCTAGAAATGTTACTGGGCCTCTGAAATGCTCAGGGCAGAGATCACACTGAGGGCCAGCTTCTGGGGACAGCCAATGGAAGCGACCTTGTGGAGGTGGCTAGAAGGTCCATGGCCTGTGCATGTGGTTGGGGGTCTGGGATGAGTACTGGTCAGTCTGTTCGCCATGGCTCACCAGAGAACACAGCCAATAAGACCTAATTAATTACATGGATTTATAATTAATAACTATAAGACATTGTGTCCTGAGACTGTGGATGCCAGGAAGCCCAAAATGTACAGTATGCAGGAGGTAGGCTTGAAATATAAAAGAATCTGGACAAAAAAAACTTTTCTGACAGAAGGTTTCTTTTTGCACAGAGAGGCTGAACTTTTGGCTCTGCTCTGGCTTTCAGCTGGTTGGATGAGACCCATGCACATGATGGGAGGCAAACTGTTCTACTCGCAGTTCATGGTTCAAGTGTTAATCTCATCCAAACACACAGTTGTTGTCTGGGGTTTTGCAAGGGGAACAATACAGGACACATAATTCATAGAATTATTTTGTAATAGTCATCCTCAATGAGTCATGTGCAAAAAGATTGCAGGAAATCTGTCCACACACTAAACACCAAAGAATCCAGCTGAGGGCCTGGATCCTGTGGTAATGTCTTGCATGAGTCCAGCTGAAGATCTACAACCCATAACAATACCTCATGCAGGCCTGTTTCAGGCATCTGTGCTGGGAAGGCCCAAAGCTCAGTGGTGGAAGATAGGAAGTTTGTGCAAGCAGGATGGAAGAGTTGTGCGAGCAGGCTCAGGGATCTGCACGGAAGCCAGGAGGCAATGCTCAAGGTAAGAATCAGAGTTCCCTGAAGGGTACAATGGCCATCCTCAGTGAGAGTGAGGTCCCAAGCTGCTCCAATAATGAGAAGAGCTGAACACCTATCAGGAAAGCCGGCACAAGTTTCTTCAGGAGACTGAGAAGTGTACCGTTTTCTCCTCCAGAGTCAGGAAGCAATGCTGAAAGGAAGGACCAGAACTCCTCTGAAGTGAGCTGAAGCCATTCCCAGCAATGTCAAGGTCCTGAGCTCCTTTGATGATGAGAACAGCTGGGTTCATCAGGAAAGCCAGCACAACAAGGGCCTCCAAGAGAACCAACAGCAGCCCCAAGAAAACCAACAGCTCCCAACTGCTTCTAAACTTCTTCAGTTCTGCCTCTTGTGTTTCTAGCAATAGTCTGCAGGTGGGCCTCCCACACCCAGCACCATGCTGGTTCAGTTCAGCTGGGTGTTATAAGCTGACCACTAGTTGTCAGTCTACCACACATGCCCTCCAAGTTAATACACAATTCATCGGCTCAATCAGCAAGGCTGGCAGCAGAAAAAAGAGCAACATACAGAGGAGGAAGAGCAAGGACCGGCATCTCTGCCTTTATCTCTTCTTGCATTCAGTGGTGGTGATTTTCAAGGAGCAGTGGCCAACAGCTCATTTCTACCTTCCAAACTCTGCTCACATTTCTCAGAAAAGAGTTCTGGGAGATGCTAGGCGGATAGGTTGATGTGCTATAGGTAGCACAGTGTACTGTTTGTCAACGTGGCATCCACACACACCTCATGTGACTTTCCAGCATGATGCAACCATCCTCAGACATGCTGAAACCTCAAAAGCGCAAAGCCCCAACTGTCACTTAATCTACCTCTGGGTGATACTATTCCTCTTTAAGCTGCATCATGCTCTTCCTTTGATATCTTGTGACTTAAGTACAGAAACATAAGGCCAATGAACTATTAGCTATCTAATAAGAGACACTACTATAAAGGAATTGGCAGCAGTCCGCAGGTGGGGAAAAATTGGCTAATGTACCCCCAAATCTCACCAGAACCATGCTGTGCTCCTCACAAAACAGGCCAATTAAGTTGAGAGACAAAGTGCTGAGGTCCCAAAGGTGACCCAGCTTGAAAGCCCGCTGGTTGAGAAGCTGGAGGGCTCAGCAAAAAGCCCATCTTGCTGGAGCAACTGATGAGTGTCCCGAGCCTGGTGGGCACCTCCTCACAGCAGGTGGGTCACATGCTGTGCATCTAATCCCAATGGCCTGCTCATGACATGTTTTTCAGATCTGTAGATCTCAAGAACAAAGATCTTCATTTCCTCAAGCTACTCCTGTCATTTATGAGTTTGTCCACGTGCAGCTCCTCACACTGTGCAATGCACAGGCTAGAGGGCACAGCTTCCTAGAGCCCTCTTGCTGATTGCCAAACCCATGGTGATCAAACAGAACATCCTGAATGCTCAGCGGCATAAAAAACAATCCTGTAAGAGAAGAAGAGCAATAGTCAAAATTATTGCAGTTCTTGTTTCTATAATTGCTCAGGTGGGCCTAACCGGTGTTTACAATTTCCTTCTTCTCTGTTTCTTTTGCCTAGTCTTGGTTCTCACTTGGTAGCACGGCACACCCAAGTTCTATTTATAGAACTGTTATATCACCAGCTAAAACTTCACTGGCACAAGGTGTTCTCCCCCAGGTTACCATGTAACTGAGTTGTCGATAGGAGAGTCAACTGTTCTATCAGATTAGCAGCTGGTGGTGAATTCTATGGGCACCAACTTTATGTCACACTTATTTATAAAATGACTTCCAAGGCAGGGAGCAAGTCTCTGCGGAATACTATCATAATGAAGCATTCTCAGAGTCTATAAATATTGATTCTGGCAGCCTCATGGTGGTGGGAAGGCAAACTCATAGGCAGAATTAGTGTCTTTTCTAGAAAGAACAAACCACAGTCCATGCGGGGTGCCTGCAGATGATTGAATGGTTCTCTCATGGAATGAGGCTTCATCAGAGACTCAGTGTTGGACTGGGCTGCTGGCTAATTCAGCTCTCAGTAGTAGTTGGATCAGATCGACTTAATGAGACTATATATAACCTCCTCCCCGCTGCCGTGGTCACTTGATTAATGAGGTTATTAGTCAAGGCTTGGGGTAGCGTGGGCAGAAGTCAAATGGATATCCACACGATAGGTCAAGTTGTACACCTGATTACTTTGATTCCTCTCTGCTGAGCTTGCGCTTTAGCGAACAGCCATGTGGATTCCAACATTTTCACATCACTGCTGTACCAGAAGTTTCACCTACATACCGCTGTCCAGTAGCTGTGTTGCTACAGTTTGGAAAAGGTTATGTTCCTTCCAAAACTCTGTCCAAACCCTCAGCTATTGACCATAAATCAGTGTTGACATCTATCTAGAGCCATCTACCTCTGTTTAAGGTTGTGACCACTAAAAAGGACTTCACTGTTGTACTTCTGGGCCACTGATGAGTGTGACCGTAGTGCCACAGTTGCTTATTTTGAGATGACACCAGCGTACCGTGCACTGCCTCATGCATCAGGCTTAAAGCTCTTCTTTCTGAGTCAATGGATCATGAGCAACTCCCTGCAAGCACAACTGTATTGCTACATAAATCAGACCCTAAGTCTGGTGACTTAAAACAGCAACTATTTGATCTGCTTGCTGGCCTGTAGGCCAGGAATCCAGAAGGTGTAGTGGGAACAGCTTATCTTCCTGCCATTGGCCATTCTGGGGCTGCCCCTGTCCACATGGCTGGACTGGGGTCCTACATCTCCATCTTCTGTTCTCACTGTCACTTAGCTTCCTTGGTTCTCCTCTGTAGGATGGCCTCTTTGTGTCACCTTCAGATCACGTCTCTAGTGGTCTCGGGGCAGTTCTTGTGGGTGAGTGTCTTAGTCACCGCTTCTCATCACTGGGACACAATATCTGATGTCTACTACTTACAAGAGGAGTGATGAGGGGGCATGGTCTGTGGTCAGTAGGCTCTAGACAGAAATGACATGGTGCAAGGCTGTGGTAGAGAAAAGCGCTCACACCACGGCAGACTGGAAGAGAGAAAAGGGGAGCCAAAGATGGGATGCTCCTTTCGGAGTCATGCTCCCATCGGTGCACTTCCTTCCACAGGGTCCCGCCTCCGAACAGCAAGTGGGCACCAGCCCCCCTAATTGTCCCCCAGAGGCCTCACTTATAGGTCCCCAAGGCTTTTGGGGACATTCGTGTTACAAACCTTAACAGCGGGCTACAGAGCTGCGCAGTGTTCTTCTGGCTCAGGCCAAGAGCTGGCCCAGTGGCAGCTCCGCTACGGTGAACGTTTGTAGGGCAAAGCAGCCCCACATCGACAGAAGCCCCAGGTCACATGCAGTCACTGTCCTTTGGGGATGTCTCCAGCCAACCAGCATGTACAAAGCTGAGCCTCAGTATCTGTGGGTCCCACATCTTCACATTCAACCAACCGAGGGTGGAAATATTTGAAAAATAATGGCAACTCTGCAGAACACGTATGCACTTTTTTTTCTTGTTATTGTTCCTTATGCATTATAGTATAACAACAATTTACATGGCATTTACGTTGTGTGAGGTATCATATGTAACTTAGGAGGTGTGTAAATTATATGCAAGGACCATGGCATTTTATATAAGGGATTTGAACATCTGAAGTTTTTGATATTTCTAGGGAGTTCTTTAGATACTGAGGGCCAACTGTATGTACTGTCTGAATTTTTTTTTTTTTAGTACAGGGTATTGAACCCAACACCCTCAACTGAGCTATATCCCTAAATATTTTTATTTTTTAATTTTGAGACAAGGTCTTACTGAGTTACTATGTTCTCCAGGCTCAGCTCAAACTTTTGGTCCTCCTGACTCAGCCTCCCAGAGTGTTAAGATTACAGATGTGCAGGACCTGCTTGCCCAGCTCAGAATTCTTTTGTAAGTGACATAAATTTATTATCACACAGTTCTGGAGAGTAAAGGCCCAAAATGCATCTCCTTGAGCTAAAATAAAAGTGTCAATGGGGTTGTATTCTTTTGGATGAATATTTGAAAAAAAAATTCTATTGCTCATATAAAAATCTTAGTGTAAAAGCTCTATGCTCCACAATTTACAGATAGATGCATAACATATATGGCCATGTACAGTGCTTATTCAAACATCGGGATATAGAAAACCACTGGTGGTAGTGGTAGCTATCAAGTCAAAAAGTGAAATAATCCTTTTGGTTCTGTTGCAAATACCCCTGAAGCTGTAAGTGAAATGTCTTCAGCCATGGTCAGATAATTTTTCTCCTCACTGGCCACTGGCTATTTTCACACATTTGGGATAACTTCTTTGTCAATTTTATCAGGCATTATTTGATACCCCAATTATGAGGCCATAATTTCTCGAAAGTGGTCTCAGGTGTTGTTTTTTCTCTTCTGTTTGTTTTAATGCAGTAGCATTTTTACCATTTGAGCTAAGGCACAAATCTTAGGATGCCAGTGAATGGAGGTAGACCGAAAGCACTTTGTGACAGAGGGGCAAATTCCTGGCTTTAAGTTCTAAAGCAAGATTTTACAATTCTTGCAGGGGGGGGGGGACAATTGCCTGAATGCCATCGCATCTTAGATTTTTAAAAATCTGAACTTTGTAGAGAAGAAATTACTGCTTTAATCCATCTATTGATCAGAGAGGATATGGAATGGAGAGTTTATATCACAAACAACAGAACAGAAATGACATTAGATGACCAAGAGCAGCATTACCTCTAGAAAAGGGAAGTCTAACCTTTGAGAAATTATGTGACAACATCTGAGAAAGTGAAATATGCATTTATCCTTTAATTTTGCAATTTTACACTCATTTAGCCATAAGAAATGAAAGTACATGTTCTGCCTCTTCACCAAAGACTTGGATGTCAAAGTTTGTAGCAGCTTTATTCATAATAGCAAAATAAATTTGAGAAAGTTCATTAGGTGACTGGATCAATAGAATGGAACAAATTACTGATGCACATGGAAAAATTCAGTGGCTGTAGAAAACCAAAACACGATGCCGAGTGCACGAGGCCTGAGCACCTGCGGCCTGATTTCATGTACGTGAACTTCTAGAACACAAAGAACTTACGGATGGTGAGAGAAATCACAAGCGTTTTTGTCTAAGGGTAAATTGGCTGGCAAAGCTCATAAGGACAGTTCTGGGATGGTGGCATACTCTGTGTTTGGGAAGAGTGTAGGTTACACAGGCAGCTTTTTGTTCAAACAGACTTGTACATTACCTTATGTATAAATTGCACATAAGAAGTCACGTAACATTTCTCAGTAACCGAGAGGGAAGGTACAAGGTTAGCTGCTGCTGTGTGGACGATCTGACAGAACGTATATATGGTAAAATGCTGGTGTGAGCTGGAAATGCCTCGCCCACCCTTGCAGACTACATTTTCTTTCTTTTATTCCAGGACTGCTCTATGTGGTTGAAACTAGCCTGCTGAGATCTGGGGTGCTGAGCTGAGAGCTCTGTGTGGGGCGGAGCAGAAATGCCCGGGAGGTGCCCAGGCTATAGATTCTGGGCTCCCTGCTACCCCACGGGGCATTCCAGGGTAGATCTTGTGGATCGAATGCAACCTCCTGCTGGGTCTCCGGGAAGCCAGCCCTGTATGCCAACTACAACTGCCCTTTGCGTGTGACTCTAGGACAGTGGAAACCCAGTCACCAACACAAATGATTCTTGGGGGTGGGGCGTGGAAACAGGCTCGAAGCTGCTCAGTTTAGGCCTTGAATTGCCGCACTAGGCTGGCAGCGCTGCAGGCCACCCTCACAGATGCCATTAGGTGTTTCACCTGCTGAGGAGCAGTTGGTTCCAAGAGCTGCGCTGATTTCTGTGAAAGAGAACTGAAGAAAGCTGTCTTCTGCCCACTCAGGTGTTCAGTTTCAGGGTGTGAAGACTGTTCTTTTTTCATTATTATTAATTTTACTGAGAAACAAGTAGCAATGAGACAGTTTCAAAACAGGTTAGTAGATCAGTTTCAATAACTAATACATTGCATATTGTTGTCTTCTTAGTGGTTATTCATAGCACAAGATGCAGACATGATAT